>VZRZ01002431.1:3231014-3398073 GCA_013398175.1 Climacteris rufus | reverse complement strand
GCTGCGGCGTCCCGTCCGCACGGGCACGGAGGCTGCCGTGCCGCTCCGCTCCGCTCCGCTCCGCTCCGAGGTAAGCTCGTGTGCGCGGTAACTTCGCGGAGCAGCTGTGGCAGCTGGTCACTGCCCTCCCTCTGCAATGGAAATCGACTTGGCTCCATTTTATTCTTGAGCTTATTTATACCCGTAAGGACTAGTCGTTCTTTAAAGGGCCATTATGCTGTGGGATATTAGCGCCTCTCTGTCTTTCCTAGTATCCAGAGACGGTGTCGGTTGTACACCACAGTATTTGCAAGCCTTTATTCAAGCCTTATTATTTGCAGGTAGAATGGATTGCAGATGCAGAGAAGTAGGTTCGGGAATGAGCTTCTGGTGCTTGTATAGAAGTGCTGTGTTTCTGTCGGGGGGAAGGGGGAGCAGATTACAACATTGCTTTTAAAATGAGAAGGAACGAACACGGGCATTTTCTGTATACGTTCGGACTCAGCAAAGTGAGTGAATCTGGTGCGGGGAGTCTGTGCCTGTGTCCCGAAAGAGCTAAAGCCAGGATGTATGCATTACGGTTGTTCATTCATCAGCGGCTGCAGATAATGCAATTACCAAGTCAGCGGCGCATGGATGCTGCCCTGCGTGCGACATGCTGAGAATACTGTACTTTAGGAAGCCAACACTTGCTGTAGTTTGGATAAAACAGAAGCTGGGAATGGCCAGGTATGAAAGCGTTGTGTCTTTCAGTGGAAAGGAGGCGATTGGTTAGTGTCACTCTATTGTTTCTGAAGATTTGTATTTTGTCTGCTTCTCTGCAGAGGTGTAAATACATTCTGCAATCAGTTCATGAGGAATTCAGGTGTGAAAAATAAGTGGCAGCAGCTTCAGGTATCACCAGTGCCTGATGAAGGGTAGGCGGTTTAAATGTCTGAGAATACGCAGTAGTTTTAGTTAAATCCTTTTGTAGAAAGGGCTTCATTTAGGTCTCAGTTTTTTATTTACAGATCAGATTCTGCAGCCAGGGCATGGCTACCTTGCTCCTGAGGTGTCTTGGAAAGGAAGGGAAAAAAAATCACCAGCGTGATTACCATGGACACAACTATTCCTTATTTATTTATTAGGCTATTAGGATAATGAAGAAAAGCCATGCCTGCCCTGCTGTGCAGATCTCATTTCAGCAAAACTGCCTGGGCTCCTGCTGTTACCCTTGTTTGATTTTTAACCAGTAAGTGCCCTGTGCTCGTGTCGTGGTTGTTACTCCTTTATATATAGGTTCAATAAAGGAGCCCCCAAATCAAGGGCACCAGAGTGGAACCCAGATGGCTGATAGTGGGATTTGTTCTAAGTAGAATCTGTTCTTCACTCTTCTGCCCAAAGATCAGTGTTTCCTTACTTGTAGTTGTTGCTTTTTTATTCTGCCTGGTATTGCTGTTACTGCTGCTGCTTTGGGGAAATATTTGGTATATTAGTATTTCATTTTTATAGATAATGCTACTTGAAGCTTTTTCTGATACTAGCTTGTCATAAAAAGAAACTGTATCTGTCCCAAACGCTTCTGTACCTAGGAGATCCGGCAAGACAAGGGGTGGTTTAGCTTGCTCAGGGTTAGTAGCAGATTGGTATCTCTTGACTTCCAAAGGCTGGACCATGTTAGTTCTGCTGCATGGATACACGTACAAAAAACATGTATGTGTCACGTTGGTGTCCCTAATGAATCCCTTTTCCTTTTCACTCCCCTTTTCTTGTTCAGTAGGCATACTTACTATCTTTAAATATGAATAGTTATTTTTAAAGATAATCCTGTTCTATAAAGTCAATATGGATTCAGAATGCCATAAAAATATGTAAGTAGTGGTATTTATAGAGTTAAAACACAGCAAGTGTGCCTTTTTTGGAATATATCAGATCTTTTGTAAATATAAACAGAAACACACACACACAAGCTCACACCTAAGCTGTCTAGAAAAAGAAAGAAACAGTGCCTAATAAATTTCACATGCTCAGGAGGCTGATCTAAAAGTCAGGAAGGTAAGAATTATGTGCTCCATGTGAATATTATTTGCAGCTCCCTTTTTCTTTGATACATAAGTTATTCAAAGAGTACAAATGTAAGGATTCCTCCAAAGGAAGGTCACGTGATAAACATGACATGTCTCTTCTTGTGTTTTCTGTTTGTAGGGGAGGGGAAATATTTGGAGTGGGGAGGAAAGGAGAATTCAGAGAAACTTTGAAGCACTCTGCAAATGTTGAATTACGAGTTTACTGTTTTTGCAAAGGTTAAATCCTGAGAAAAAACTGGAATGTTAAACCTTTGTGAAAATTACATGTCATATTTTGAAGAATGTGCTCTGTGTATGTGGGTGCAGCATAAGTGTGCACACACTTGGGTCACTGTTAAGATACGGCAGCAGATGTGGTTCACAGAATTTATGTATACTGATGTGTTACTGTATACAATGTGCTAATTAATTGATGAAACTACTACAGAATGCTTTGTCTCAATGGTATTATGCAACAGAGAGCTACACTGGTTAACTGTCTGCTCCTCTGTGTTTCTTTGGTGTTATTTTTTTCAGTTTTCTGTACCTTGAGTTTGCTAAATGCCTCTTTGGTCTTGTGACAGCACAGGGGAGATGGGGAGACCCAAACAGTGCTCTTGCTGGTTTTGTTTGTTTTCAGCAAAAACTGTATCTCCTAAGATGGGTGAACAATCATGATGTTTTCTCTCTCTGCTGAGTCCTTTGCAATGAGCCACTGAGTTTCTGTTGGTCTGATCCTGAAGTCTTCAATCTCTTTCATAATCCCATTATCTTCTGTGGAGCTATATATGTGAATGAGCATTAAGGAATTAGGTTGTACAGTGTGTGTTGTTTGTGGTGCAAGTTAAGACAGGGTCAGCACTTTCATTGCTTAATGTAATTTATATCAGAGCAGAGGCTACCTATAGGATTATGGAAACTGCTGCGCCTTTAAGAGCAGACAAGTTTTCAGCTGAGAAGCTTTTTTTTTTTTTGGTGAGATTTTTGATTTGGATTTACTCAGCATTGGGAAATGCACTGGCAGCATGGATAAAGTTCAGTGTTCTTTGAAAATTGTTTTTACTTCAGGCCTTTGAAGTTCTCAGTCATGGATAGGTTGTTTTAGTCTTTGCTCTTGTGTAAAAGAGTATGCTAGGGCTTTTACTTGCTGCTTCAGATTTCTGAAGTAGGAGTCTAACAAAAGCCTGGGTTTTCAACAGTGCTGGATACCCAGATGCTTTCCTTCACTTTTTCCTTTTCCTTGGGTGATTGACAGTTAGTCTGTATATCTAAATATACATATCTAAAGAACTTTATGAACCTGACCTTTGAATTATGATTTCAGCCTCTGCTTCTTTGCAGACTGTACTGCGACCCTTCTGCATGCCACAGTATAAGCAGGCTTGGGACTTAGTATTTGGATCAGTTAGAGGAGAGGGTTTGGGAAGTGATGATGCCATGTCTTCACACTTGGCCAAGAGAGTGCTTACCCAAGCATGACAGTAAAGGCAAGTGTGCTACTGGAGGTGTCTTTCAAGGAAGGTGTCATACTGATGCCATACATGCTTGGGTTCTTCAGCACTTCAGAGTTCTTCTTGCAAGAAAATCGATCCATGCCGAACTGCTTGGGCACTGGTGGTCAGCCACTTTGTAATAACTCTGCCAGCTAGATCTAGTCATGCCTCACTCTCATTAGGGTTGCTAAAACAGACACTACATGCCATCCCAGAGAGAAATGGTATTTAAATTACTTTTGGATATCCTTTTTCATGGTTTCACTAAGATATAATGAAGCATGATTAAGTAATTTTGGATTCCTGTGTCATGGATGCTGTTCATTGGAATGTGTTTAGGAAAAAAACATAGTATTAGATGAGAGTAATGAGGTAGAAAAACTGGTTTGTGATGTGCTTCTCAGATCAGACACTTCATATTGTAATTCAGGTGTGTGAATGCCCATATGTCAGTTGGTGTTTTATTCTCTCTCTCTTCTTTACATCTAGATATCTGTCTAATGTGTACAATGTAAACCTGGGTGTCTGGGTTTCTTACCTATTCACAGTAAGAGGAGATGATACGGATTGATTTGGGGGCAGGTTTGTTCCATATACTGTGTGAAGTCTCTCTAGCCACAGAATTGCAGTGTAGCACTAAATCCGTTTCTTATCTAGAGATGCCAGCATAGGCAGGCAACTCTGCTATCACTTTCCAGTTGAAGGAAATGAGATGTGGAGACGTAAAGCAATTTCTACAAAATATTATCTTTTTATATCCATAGCCAATCTTGTAACAGTTTATTGATATTTGCCCTCTTCATAAACACTAAAATCTTTGAAGTGAGTGACCTTATCTTAGAAAGCAAACTGTTGCTAAAATTATTCTTTGCTAGGAAAACTTCTGAAATAATTCCACTTCCTCTTATCCTGAGAACTAAGACAAGATTATTCGGTACTGTAACAGCTGAAGGGTTTCAATGCCTCCATCGAAATGGGTAAACAGGAAAGGCAGCATACATGAAAATGTAGTTTGCCTACAGATTTGATTTATAGCTATAATGGTCTTTCAAAGAATCAATTATTTGTGTATAATAATAATATGAATGAAATCCACCCCAAGACCAGAAGACTATTTTGATGTAGAATAAACACTGCAATGCTCATTCACATAAGGAACAGAAGTTACATTTTTCTTAGAGCAGAATGAACATAATTAGGATGAAGATTACTGTTTGGAAAGGGAGGCTGATACCAAAATATGAGTTTATTTCTGTTTGTTTCTGTGTCTGTATTGATCCTAGCATTTAAAAGTCTAAAGTAGTGGTTGGTCAGTTGTTAGGATGAGCTTTGAGAGTTTCAGACCACTCTTCACAGTCTGCAGTGTTGCCTCTAGAAGAGACACACCAGTGGTGCCAAGTCTAGTGGTCCTTGCAGTCAAATACCTTTTTATAATCATAGGCGCGGTTTTTCCTAGTCAGGCAGGGTGAGTTAGTTGTGTGAGACCCTAAGAGAGACAGGCCAAATTTAGGGACTGTGCACTAAGACTTTTGCCCAGTTATGTCAATAGCAGTAATGACATGTAGTGTTATTCCCTTGGATCAAGCCCACAGTTTAGAAGAGCTAAGAAAAAGCAATGAGCCCTGCATCAGCACAGAATCTTATTTTATAGTTTATTTTGTAGGAATTATAGCTGTTGTTATCTTAAAAATACTCATATCAATTCATCTGAAAGTTTGTACAGCATTGATGGTAGGTAATGATATAATTACAAAAACAGTCTAGGTGAATTTATAGATATTTATCCTTTTATCATTGGTGTTAACTAAGCAAGAAATTGACCTAGATCTGTTTCCTACTCTGTCTGTTCTGTTGTGATGTGCTCTGACTGAGTTCTTTAAATACTGTGAAAAACTGTTTGTTCAAATAAGATGTCTTTGCAGTGGTGGTACTTGTAACTTCCTTTTATTGGCCAATTTTGTAGAATTTTATGGAATACAGTGTTGGTTTTACAAATTGTTATTTTTCTGAAAACTTGGCTGGAATTTATTTGCATGTGAAGTATCTTCAATCCTCATGGAAAGCCATTCTTGTGTTTTGCCGACAAGCCAGTCACAAAATCTGAACTGTACTTGAGAGAGTAGCCAGTCATGCAGCACTGAGCTCCACAGACACTTGCTGGATATTAAAGTGTGGTTGGCAGTCTTTTGCTTAACTCTGAGCTGAGTTTTGTATGGTCATGATAGGAGGCAGCCAAGCCAGTGCTTGGCAGAGGAGAAAACCCCAGGAAGATTAATGTGACCTGTTGGTGTCTACATTGTGCCTTGGAGGATGACCCAGGTCCTAGATGCTGGGTAGTGCACTGGCACCTGGGGTCTGACATCATACAGTCCCTAGCAAAGAGTGTGAACTGAGTGTGACTCAAGGCTGCCTGAAAATGCTACAAGTCCTTGTAGGAGGTATTGTGAGACTGTGGGCTATTTTCAGATGATTCCCACCTCATCTTGCCCATCTGAAATTATCACTGCAAGGGCAGAATACTTGACTAGAGGCTCCTCTACTTGTGTAGACTCTACTTGTGTAGAGTCTCCTCACAGTGCTGGCTGTGTCTAAGCTTTTATCTGGCAATACCAGCAGGGTCACTGAATGCTCATCCCGAGGTTCCTTCCAGGAAGTAAGTGAATTCAATGCTCTAGACAGTTATGAGGATACAACCTCTATTCCCAGAAGCCTTAGAGAAGATCTTTATGTGGAGTTCCCTTCATCATGCAGTGTGAGAGATATGGCATGTGGTATTCAGTATGTAAACTTAGAATTACCAGTTAAGTCTTGTGTTGCAAAAAAAATTGCAATGAATTTCTGCTTAGTGCCTTGTGCCAGTATAAAAGAAAACAACTTCTCAGAAACCTGTTGGGCACAAGTCTGCAAAATTGAAAAAGAATGTATCACATACAAAAACATGTTGGGGGATAGTTAAAAGCTATATATGCCCCAGCGTTACAGCTTCCCTAAAAAAATCACTAGCTATTGCAGTTTCTGCTGATGCAGTGTGACATTTGAAGAGCTAGAAACAGTACTCTTAGAACACATTTTAATAGGTGACTAGATATTTAGTTTTGTTTCTTGTCTTGAAAAGTCTTGCTGTGCTGCCAGTACAACTAGTCTGAAAGCTGATTAATTATTAAAAGAACCCACTAAATATTTTACACATTTTTATTTTTTATCTTATCTATTGATACTTTTCTTCTAAGCGATTATAACATCAGAGGAAAAATTTACCACAATATATGCTAAGAATTTGTATCACTTCCTATAAAAGATTAAAAAGGAAGGGGTTGGGTAAATATTCATTTCCTCACTCTATCTTTGCTTCAGTTTCTTCTCTCTTTCTCTGTAGTACCTTTGAGTCTTTTTTGTTGGGTAAGTAACCAAATAACTTACTTTTTTTTTTTTATTTTGAGAACTTATGTATCCAGCAGATGTGTGCTCCCCTCATGTAAGATGTTATATGAATGTACAATAAAGGCAAATCCATGTGGCAGAAAGTTTGCTTTGTGGAAGGTCAGATGTGCTAAGCAATAGTAGTGTGGTGCTGTAAGAGTGGGGTAGACATGCAGTCATGAAGAACACACGGGGTTTGTGTCCTACGTTGCCATTTTATTAGGCACCATCTCTTAGCATATCTGTGAGTTGTGAGTCTTCACAGCCAGCTATACAAGTGTACAAAAAGTCATAGAATCAGAGACTCCAAACCTGGAAATCACATTTCCTCAGGCACTGAAGACACTTGGATTTAAATTTAACATCTTGAGAAAGGCAACAAAATACTTTGCTTGCTCTTCCAACATCTAGATGTTTCAAAGAACTGTACAAATTGTGTTGTGGTTCTCCTAAAAGTGATGCTTAGTTACACATACAGCAGGGCACATATGTGCACACAATATATTACTGTTCTTGACCTTTTTTTCTATTTTATTGCCGTGATTCAAAGAGCACTGGCACCAGCTGAGATCAAAGTCCTTATAAGAATAGGCTTGTGCAAACACAGCAGAGACAGCATCGACCCAGAATGCTGTTGGGCTAAGCAAGCGAGAAGACTGGGATAGGGAGGACTAGGAGGAGGATGAAAAGGCAATGGGGCATAGTGCTGTTGACAAGGACTCTTGCATGAGGAATGAGATGGGGCCTGGTGGGCTCCACCTTTTCCTTTCCTTTGTAGCTTGGCTTTGGTCTGTGATCTGGAATTACTGAGTGGTTTGCATATTTGGTAGTGAGTCCTCTCCTGCCTCAGACAGGTATGAGACGAAGCTAGCAGGAAAAAATCTCACAGACATTCTGATCTCTGTTTCCTAGCTGTCCAAAGAGTTTTGTGAGGACTTCCTTTGTGAGGACTTCCAATAATACACTGCTTATTCAATCGTGAGATATATTATCAATTTAAAAAATGCCTGAAAATACTTGGGAAGAAAAGAAATTTTCTAATGTCTTCATAGAGAGATTGCTGTCTTACTGACTGACTGTATGACTGATACTCATGACAGAACAGATCTTCAGTCCTGGGTATATTTATTAACAGTAAGCTTTTAATGAAAGTGTTCTTAAACTATGTATAATTTATTGCTTTAATTTGCTGCATGGTCTCTGGAACACTGTTCTAAAAATACCTGTATTTTAATCACAAGGCTGTGCTTGTTTTCTTAAAAATTATTTATACTTAAAAAAAGGAAACAAAGTCCTCAAAGACCATTTCCTATTACAATTTCTGGCTCACTGCACCCTATTGTGTAACAAATGGATAGGAATGGGGCAAGTGACTGGCCATCAGTCTTTGTGTTTATGGTATTGAATGAGTGATTGTTAGACTTAAGTCATGTTGCTCATGTTTTATTTCTAATTAGCTGAGAGATGTGTTATATATGTCTTTACATGATTGTTGTGATCTTCTATAAAAACACTAGTCTGTATCTGTATTGGGGCTAAAACCAAACAGTAAGAACTCCAAGAGAAAGGGTTTATCAAGTAAGTAAGTTAGGTGGAGATTCTTGGGTTAGAAGCCATGGAGGGACAGAAGAGAATACTGTTATTTAGCTCTGAAGAGTGGAAAGTGGAATAGGCTTAGCAGTCAGACATTCCGCATGAAATCACTCTGTTCAGTGCAGGAAATGAATGAGGCAGAGGTGTTCCTTCTCCCTGCATCTGGCGTTAACTCATGGCACTCCTGCCAGTAAGTCTTTTTCCCCAATGTACATATTTTGTGTGACTGTTTCTCTTTGGGTGGAATTTTGATTAAAAAGAATCCAGGTCTCTTGTTTTGCAATCAGATTGCTGGCAGGACTAGAAGCACCACAACATCTTACCTCAACGCTTTACCCTTCTTCCTTTGGAGGGGGTTTTATAAGAGTCCTAATATGTGCATTTGTAAGATTGGGAGATGGCATCTGAAGAATCACCTGCTATGTTGTGAGGCGTCATTAAAGAGAGAACAACAACCCTTTGCCATCTCAAGGCCTTCACTTTTGTTCTTTCTTGCTGTCTTGCATTGTTTTTTGCTAGAACAAACAAGCTATGAGGGCACTCAGATGTGCGTGTTTGTGCCCAGTGAAAACCATCATGTCAGGCATGCGCTCATTGTGTTGATCTGAACAAATGCTCTGCTGCTGATACTGCACTCACTAGAGCTCAGACACAGTGGTATTTTGTGACTCATGCTTCATCAAGCTGTAACTGTTAGCTGTGTTCTAGCCTTTACCAGCACAAGGGACTCAGTATCTGATCCAAGCTTATTGGGCTTGATGGAAACAATCTCATTGCCTTCAATCAGCTAAATTCATCCAGAAAGATTTTGGGCTGAGTTGTCAGGATAGGATGTTAAATAATTTCTCCCTTTTGGTTTTTAAATACGTTGGTCTGGAATTAATAGAGTGTGAGAGAGACTGTGGAAATACTGCAATGGCATTGTAGTTACTTTTGAGCAACATTTGATGCTCAGTGGATGGAATAGCCCATTACTGCCATACCACAGTTGATACGTTTCACAGAAGATGCCAAAAACTCCTCTTGAACGTCACACTGTTTGCCTCATGATGCTCCCCACCACTGCAGAGATTCTCTGCTGTGAAGAGAAGGTGTTTGCAATTTCCAGGGGACAGGCCACAAGGAAAGTCCAGCCACCAGTGGTTCTGTGCTCCCTGTGGGTCTAGGGCTTACACACATTCCTCAAAGAGAGTTGATAGAGGAGCTCTGGAGAGTGCCACAGATATTACCAGCTCACAGTCCAGTAAGAAAAGACAATGTGGGCATCTCTATCTTTCCCTCCCAACACAAAATATTCCCCAATATTAATGCGTTTAAATGAACATTTTAGTTTACTTGTTGGTTATCACTGAATCTGGGTAAGTTTTCTTTTTTTGTTAAATGTGACATTTCTCTTTCTTCTTCTCGGACAATGTCTTGTTGCCTTTTTAGGTGAAGTACTGTGTTGTGTTGTTTATTTTTTGTTTTTAAAAACAATATAATCTAATTTACAGAGTCTGGTATTCATAAGGGCTTGTAGTTCAGCCCTGTGAAATCCTGTGACTAATTCATGATATGCCCTTGTTCTATTATAAAAGTTTACAAGCCTTTGGCTAAGATATATGATGGATATTTCATAGATAGTTTCATTTCTTTTACAGAAAACCTAAAATTTTATGATAAATGATTTCATGCCTATCATAAGTTTTATGCCTCTACTAGTATATTGCAGTACAGTAGCAGCACAAAGACCACAAGGTCTCCCACCTTTGTGATGAAGATTGGAGAAGTCTATAGGAATTTCAGGCTGATTACAGGCTTGAAGACCCATGTACTCTAGTATGTTCCCTGCTACATGAGCTAAAGCAAAATCACTGTTAGTGCTCAGCAATTGGATCCCATCCAGGTTTTATACTCATATAAGTCAATTTGGTGAAGCTTTGTGAAGTGAAACCTACTTTTGAATTAAAAAAAAAAAAATCAACTACAATAATTGCATATAGACTCATGGCCTTCAAAAATATCATGCTGCCCCTCTGGCACATCAGCTAAGACAAGAATTCAGTCACCTGGCAACAGAAGTCATTCATGAGTCCCGAGTACAAGGACACCCCAAAGCCTCTGTTTGCCTCATAGCTCTGAGTGACAAGAAATCCTCACTGCTTGAGCTGCTGGATGTCACAGACCTCCTGGTGTTGGGTGGTTCCTTCATACTGAAGTAGCCTTTGGTTGACACTTAGCTCCTCAGACAGGACTTAATCCTGTGAAAAGTCTGCTTTACATGTCATCTTGCCAAACCATGGTCTGTCCTTGTATTAATCCAGATTTAATTAATTAATTCTGTTTCTAATGGCTTAATAAACTAAGGCCAAGTCTGAGAATGCAATTAATTTTGTATTTGGGAAGGCTACCACTGAAATGAAGACCATTTTGCTTGAATAAGGAGCATTGGGATCCCTGCCTTTCATTATTAAGGCTCTGTTAGAAGTGAGTCAGTCACGTTACATCCTCTCGTCAGCACATAGGTGCAGGTGATAAAAACTCACGTCCTGCAAGCTGGTGACTGAGTACAGGGTAGATGCAGGGGAAAGTGTTCACCAGCAAACTTATCTGAGCCTGTCTCAGCACCCATTCTTGCCTCCCTGCAATGTTATGCCCATGTTCTAGTTGACACATGTTTTGGAACAGGGCTCTGTGAAGCACCTGTCATGCCTCTTGGTGTGATGTCTAAGAGGGGAGGTTTCTATTTTCAGCTCTGTTACTGATATAGGGCAGGGTGACGGGTAAATTACAGAACCTTCTTTTATGCTTCCACTCTCTTATCTCTGATGTGGCTGAAGGATCCAGCCCAGTCAGGGTAGACTTCTACTCTACAGTAGGAACCTTGGTTTATTTGTGCTAGTGTCCAAGATGATTTTGGGACAGGAGAGGGATGTTCTACCCAGATCTAATATGTGAATTTACATGAAAACATATATTCTGCAAGAAGCAATGCTGATGGCTCAGTGCAAGGCAGTCCCTGCTAGGTGCTTGCTGATTGTGATACTGTCCATGGCAAGTAGTTTGTGAACTCATTAAAGAAAATGTGAGCAAGAGATCTGGTTGTCTTTACGTGGCATTTTGTAAATGTAGCGAGACATCAACTCTGGCAATATCCACTGATTTTGGATATGCCATACAGTCACAATTCCAAGCATCTGTTTTAATCTACTCCAGAAGCATCTGTGCTCCCTGTAGTGAGTACAGGAACTTTCACCATGTGTGGTTTATGGGAGTGATTTTTGAGTCATTTTGAGTGGAAAATACAATAGAACTGTGAGACACTATCTTTGTGGGAAAAAAAAGTCACTGCTGGAGTTGACTTAATGATCTTCCCTCCCATAAACTTCCACTCTAAATATTGGAACTTTCTACATTTTCTTTTGTTTGGTTGGTGCTTTGTGCAAGTCTGCTAGTCACAAGATTTTCAGAAGCAGTGTATCTTATCTTTATATTTTGCTTTCCCCTCTATGAAATGTTGAGATAAACACTTCTCTAGCCACTGAGTGGTTGTGGACCATATGTTCCCGGAAAAGCTGTAATTTCCTACTGAGGGCTTCTGGTTCTGTTAAGCCATTCTGTATGTGTGCTGTGTGCTATAACACACACTGACTTGAAGAGCTGCACTGTAACCCAGCTGTAACCCAGTGCTGATGCCTGATGCTGAGACCTGAACCCAAAGCATAGCTGGAGTATTTAAAGCCTAACCTGATGCCAGATCTGAGTGTGAGTGAGAAAAAAATTATTTTTTAGTTGTATACAACAAAGAACATGTACAAAAAGTGTCCTGGTATGGTCAAGAGTAGAAGACTGTTGTTTATGCTCATGGAACAGTGCTAGCACAGGGAGACTCTGAGGCAGATGGACAGTGTAATAGAGGAGCAACTATTCAATCACTAATCACACATAATTCAAGTCATTGAATACCCCAGGCATTAAAATAACTAAAATAAGACTGTTACTTTGCCCCAAGCATTCTATTCCCCAAACACTCACCTTACATGTGAAGGTAAAGTTAACAAGTGCCATGTATCTTCCCAAGGTCCCTGATGGTTCATATAGAAAAACCACTGTTGCCTGAACTTGAGACTAGATGATGCTGAATTCACTCAGTATGCCACAGTATTCACATCCTTGGGTTTGAATTACTTGCTCAAGCCCTCTTAAAGTACTTATGTAAGTTTACTCCATTTTTATTAGCATTATTAAGGATGTTTATGAGCATTATTAAGCCTGTGACTTAGAGGGTATTTGGGTCCATCAGTTTTCATATAGCTCTTTTTTTTTTTTTGTTTTAAGGCCAACTCCAAATCAAGCAGGGACATGGATGTGGCAGAGTGAGCTTTTTTGTTGTGACAGCTGGCCTAGCACATATCACAGATGTGGGCTTATGTTGAGAGAAGGGCTGTGCACAAAGTTCACTGCAACTATGAAAATAAGGTGGCCAGTCTGCCTGCTGGGAGTTGGGCTCTTGTGCTTTGGGTTCCCAAGTGTGGACCAGCAGACTCTTGTGCTCTGTGCTGTCCCAGCCAGAATAAGAGGGTATGGACAAGGAACAGCAGAATGACAAATTGTGCAGGCTTCTTCTTATTTTGTTGTAGCCTTCTCTAGTTACTCTGAACCATTAGTTATCCAACTCCATTTACTGTAGAAAGCATCTACATGTTTAGTCCTTGGTTAAGTTTTGGATGCCCAGATTAGGAAAGCTGGAAGCACAAAAGCAAAGAAACACAAGAAACAGAAAACAAACAGAGCTAAAGGAAGAAGTAATTCAATACGCATGCTCCTTTCAACTGGACTCTTATGAGCAACTGTTTTCCTGCCTTAATCTAAAAAATCCTATTTAGATTTTAATTTTTTGATGTAAAGAAATTGTTTGTTCTTATAACTTCCCTCTCTGCTGCTTTAATATTTCATAAGAAAATACAATTTTGAGTATAAAAATTGTGTTCATGATATGCTTGTGCAGCAGCTAGCTGCCTGCTAGATGGTTGTCCACTACCAGAGGGTTGTTAATTTCTATACCCCCCGATATTTAGTGGATGCACTAAATGTATGAAATATTTAGTGTCTTTCTGGGGACTTCTGCAAGCTATCATTAAGTAATCTGTGAACAATAAAAAGTATGCTTGTGATTTATTGTGGGTTTTTTTTCCTGTTTTATATTAATAAGCCTCAAAGGGTCCCTCTGTTTTGTACCCCTGGTTTTCTTCTATATGAGATAAGCATGTCCTGTTTCCTTTTATTTTACTTTTTTAAAAAAAATAATTTCTTCCAAAGTATATGCATAATTGATGATCTGGTAGAATTATCGCAGGGATGTTATGAAAATGGAAGCTGACTAACTGTCCAGGGAAGAAATATTTTTATTTTGATGGCTTAAAATCTTAAAACAAACAAATAAAATCCCCAAGCTTTTGAACACCTGAATAAATAATTGAGAGAAAAGCTGCTGTTTGCCAGAATGTAACAGCTTGCTCAGATAAATGGCTCAAGGAGCTTCAAGTCTATGTCTAAGGCATCTAAGGAGACCACAGAATAAGAAAAGTGATATTTTAAATGAAAAGAGCAAGTGACCAAAAAAAAAATTTTTTTTTAACAACTCTCCTTCTCATTTTGAAGTTTTCAGGCCTTTTGGGGTTTAAATAAATAAATAAATAAATAGGGCACAGAACTGAAAAGGCCATCTTTTATGTATTTTACCCTGGAAGTCTATATTATATATATGTATCAGACTTAAAAGCAAGATAGAATTTATGGTAGTAAATACTGACTATTCATTGAGCATGTCTTTTTGTATGAAATTGGCCAGGCAGTCACTGTTTGCTAGAAGTGAAAGATTTGTGACTTGCTTCTTTTTTTCCCTTGCCAGGTTTATAGATATCTTCATAATTTCTGTTCCACAGAACATGGAGCAGTTTATAAAACATTTTTTTTTACTATTATTGGTGATTAGTAATTACTCTGGCTTCAGGGAATGATTCCTTTTCTTTGTGCCAGAGGATTTTGGTTGTCATTTTATCAGGCCTCGATCATGTCACCTGTGTCTTGCTGTATAAAAGCTGACTTTGATAAAGGGTCAGTGTTTATATGAGTGTGTGACTGGGAATGAGGCAGATGAATAGGGCTGAAGTGGTGGACAGGGCTGAGAATGCTGCTAGCAGAATCTGTCTGGCAATACAGACTAGGATTGTCCTCCCTTCCTGGGAAACAAGGTAAATCATAAAGTCATACCCTGTCCTTCAGTTCCAGACAGAAAATAAACTCTAGACTCCTGTTTCTCTCTTGCTTAACTCTATGTATCTGGTTGATACTATGTTTGTAGGCATGTCATGTCTCCTGGGAACTGTGCCTCAATTGCCTCAACATAGCTAGCCAATTTAGTTGATTCAATTCCCTGAGAAGCTTAGACCAGTATAAAAATTAGATCTTTTTTGCTTAAACTAATTTACAGACCAGAAAGCATTTTCCTTTAGATGTTTCTGGGGATTATGAAGTATTCTACTACTACTTTGTGATGGACTGGCTTTTTGTTGATATGTCTATGTATTCAGTGCTCTGCGGGATAAATAGTAACTGTTTAAACTGGGAGAGTTATTCTAAATCCTCTGTTCCCTTTGGAGTAGCTATTGGAGGGCATTGGAAATCATAATCTCCTTGTTAAGGGATTTGTGCTTTTGGAGCAAGAGCACGTGCCTGCTGTCCTTGCTGAAGAATTGCACATGACATGAGTACTGTGTCATCAGTGAAGCCACAGGTAACTCATATGTTTGTTCCATAGTTAAGAACCTTGCACAGCCTTAGTGCAATAAGATGCTCCTTTGCACAAGCTGGTGGTTTATAAATACCATCGGCAACATGTCTCTCAAGTGCTGCTTTATGAGAGAGAGAACAACCATTGCGAATCTTTACAGCCTGAGCTCTTCCTCACATTGTTGCTGCTGTCTAGGAGATGGATGAGGGGGTGACACTATTTCTTCTGTACTAGTTTACTTTATTCAGGACTTTATTATTTTAAGTTCCAGGCAGGGTTAGAAGTAGAGTTTTGATTTGAGCAAACTGCAGTGACTAGACCTGCATTAGATTATTCCAGTGCAGCCTTTCAGATCTGTGGTTCTGATGTACACTGACACTAAATTGGGGAAAAGAGCTTTGCAAAGTTAATGTAAAAGGACAGTAATGCCTTCTCTGTGTGAAATTCATCATACTAGCATGCCCTGAAGCAAGCCCTGTGGTGTGTACTGTGTTGTTGGGTGCTGTCAAGGCTGGTAACTAGAAAGCTGTGTTTCTAGGTACTTCAAGATAGCCCAGAATTCCAGATCCCTCTTTTTAAGGAGCACAGGAACTGCAGAAGCATACTGTGGATTTAGCTTAGTTGGTCCTTTTTAGCCTTTAGGGCCATCATCATAATGAATTTGGAATGATCACTAAAGTGTATTTTCCATAGAGTACAGTGACTGTCCATTTTCTCTGAGGAAAAATGCTTTCACTTATTTTTAGTTCCTGCTTCAAGGAACCTCAGTATTCTACATAGAAATTAATTTTCGCTCTTTCTATTTCTGAGCCAACTCAGAGCAGCAAAAGCCCCATTTTTATGTCTGGACAGAGCTCACATTCTGTTGCTTGTCACTGATTTTCTAGTGCAAGTTCAGGTGATGCTGCATGAAGCTCCCATGAAAAGACCTGCATGGAGAAGCTCAGTCGCAATAATTGCATCCCAGTAGCGGCACTGCTGTAATTGTAATTGCAATATGTAATTAAGGTGATATGGAGCTGTATTACTCACATGGGCTGTTTTTTCATTAGAAATGTATGATTGTGTTTAAATTCTCAGGTGGCCTAATCCAATATAGTCACTGATGCCTGCAACTGAGGCAAAAATGCCAATCTAGTCATAAAGACCTTTACACTTGGTTCACTGAACCTGACATCATTTCACTCTAACTTGTCTTTCAATCTAATCAGTCTGTACTAGAATTTAAATTCAGCATTTTTTTTTAATATATTGTTATGGTTTCTGTCTGGAACATTAACCACTGGTCTTTTAATTTCCCCTTCTGAGCAGCATGATGGTAACCAGTAAAGAGGTCAATGGCAATAAGAGACTGTTTAATGATAGACAAAAGCATGTGCAAAAATTCTGTGACTTTCATATATGGATATCTCTACAGCTGATCCCTCCCCCAAAATACTGTCTGAGCAATGTGAATTCTCTCAGAATTCTGTTTTGTCTTCCTCTTCTTTCACTAGTAAGGTCTAAACCCAGAATCCCTCCTCTGAGCATCCTTTAAAATTATATATATATATCTTGTACTTTAAAACTGAGATAAAAATTGGATGGCTCAGATTTAAAGTAGTTAATTATTTATTGATGCTTTTCAGGCACTTAAAATTATTTATGAAATACTTCAGATGATTAAATGTGATCTTTTCTCTCCTTTCCAACCTCCTTCTTAACATGCTTGGAAAAGGAAAAATGAAGAATTATTTTCATTATAATATCGAGGTATCCTAGTGCAGGATTATTGTTTCTCTGGAAAACAACAGAAGAAATTTTCGGAGGAAAGCATCAAAATAGGATTTCTAAAAGTTCTGAACCAAACAAGGAAAAGTAAAGTATAATAAAGATTGGAAATGTCTAATATATGAGGTTATCTGAAAAACAAAGCAAAACATTGATTAAAACACAATTCTTGAGTTGAGAAAGGCAGCTGCCTGGATTTGTGAATGTTTAGTCATAGCCCTGGTTTCAAAGTGGTCGTATTCTAAGATAGCCAAATTCTGCAGTTTGAAGCCCAGAATGACTTGTGCCATGAAAACCTTAATTCAGAGTTCATTGTTGCAACTCTTCTATCTCTAATGAGCTGAGTGCAAGTCCTAAAAGCAAATAGTGCTCTGAGTGGCTGTTATGAGGCACAAAAATCATCCATTAAAGTTCTCCAATGATGATGATAAAAATGTGTGTCAGAGCCAGGCTGGTCAGGATCTGTGGTTGCAGTTTCTGTTTCCAAAGGTTCTGTGTGAAATTTGTCCTTTAAACTATTACAGTTGTATTTCCTTGTCCACAGGCTTAGAGTCAAAATTCCCTGCTTCTCTAATTCTTTGTTGGTGGGGCTGCTCTTCTGAAATTTTATCTCAAGTAGTACTTAGCAAATATTTCTTGCTGGTTTTGCTATTGTCCTGGCTAAACCTAGGAATTCAGTTTTTCCTGAACACTCTTCTATCCCGGTTTAGCGTATAGCAAACTGCTTAGTTTTGTCTTTTGTCACTGTCGTTCTGCTTTGTTTTTCAGTCAGGCTTTTCATTCTCTTAGCAATTATTCTGATGCATCTGAGATTCAGGTTACTGAGTAGCATCTGCCCAACTTGCCTGGTCTGGCTGGCACCCCTTGCTGAGGCTGTGCTCCTGTCGATGTCAGCCCCCCACTTTACACCTTCATTCATTCACGTGTTTAATGGGGAGGAATGGGTATCACACCAAATCCACCCCCACACATGTATCATGAGTTGAAACATGCTTTGATAAATGTTTGTTATGTGCTGCAGAGTCTTCAGCTACTATGAGATGCTGCACCAAGACACCATGAACAGAGAGGTGTCTGGGTGCTGGGAGGGAGTCAGGTGTATGGAACAGGCCCTGCCAAAGGCTGTGTTTCAGGCGACTTTGTAACACTTTTCACTTAGACATTTTTGTCCTTCATTTTCTGTGTAAATCCACGTAAGGCTTTATGTACAAACATTCAGAACCACTTGTGAAGTGGAAGTAAAAGATGAAAGTCTTGTTTACAATTTGTCATAATGCTGTATGCTGCTGCTGAGCCTTTTTCTTTTGTTTTTCCCCTATGTTCCCAGATAAAATGGGAATGGTTGTACACAGTGTGCCAGGAAGTTGTGAGGGTTAATGACTCATCCCACCATGCTCTGAATGTTACAGAGTGCTTGAAATGGATTTTTGTCTCTAAATAAAGATTCTGCATTTCTGATCCAAGTTGAAGGATTGAAGCAGGTATTTTGAGAAGCATCTCTGCATCTAAATGATGTATTCCAAGAGTTTTTTGTGACTGTTGTTGCAAAGTTTATTGGAAAAGCCAGCGTGAGGACTCCTGCCCCCACTGAAGTTGCTTGAGTGGTAGAAAGGACAAAACTTACAGTGTTTTCATATGAGTGCAGCCAAAATTCTGCCACTTGACTTGGGCCTGCTTTTGTTTGGTGAAATTGCAAATAGATTATGAAAGTGTTTGTTGTGAAAGATAAATTTGTAGGAATTATTGTATTTGATACTTTTCCTTTTTAAGTAAAAACAATATAAAGAGTTTAATTCAGCACAGAATAAATCTGTTTTGTTGCTGTGATTGTATAAAACTACACTGCGCTGCTCTCCATTTGCCTTTAAACTGTTTATATTACTTAAAATGTCATTCCAGAGAAGAGTTTGGCTTAGGACTGCAGAGAAAGACATTTTATTCCATGTATGGACCTGGTCTCTCAAAGCTATTTTAGTGAGTAGCTAGAAAACATTTTTTAGTGAGGCATGATTTCATTTGTGTTTACGTGCATTGGCCAATTTAATGAGGGAGCTACACTATTCTGCAGTTCTGCTCTGCATTGTTTCAGGGAAAAGACAGGAATTTTCAGGTGCAGGCCAGGGTTATTTGTTTTTTAAGCACTTTATTTAAAACCACATCTTGAAATCACTGTGTTCTTGGTTTAGCTACTGAAGAATGAAATCCTTCTGTGCCTAGAAGAGGCTCCATTAAAGCAATTATATCCCCAGTTGGTGTTAATCAACATTGCCTTCAACAGAACCAAGCCATTTTTAAGCCATTGCAGGCAGTGATTCCAGCATTCATATCTCAGCCTTCAGAAATACATTAATTTCTCTTTTTAGAGCACAGTGACAAGAGGGTGAAGAAGATCCTCTGGTTCTACAATGGAATCAAAAGCTTTAGGCTTTTATCCTTTGGACTATATTGTGGCAGTTCTGCAAAAGCCTGATGTAAGGATATGGGATAGAACTGTGCTACTCTGGTCATGGCAGCTGGGTATTTGCTCCCAGGACAGCTTCCCTTAGGGTGGATCCCCAGAGGGTGGTAAGGAAAATATATTTGTTTGACTTTATTTATATTTCAGCACTGTTCAATGCTTAAGAAATAATTTTGGGTCTTTTTCTGTTTGAGGCACCATTTGGTGTTTGTTCAGAATCCTCCCTAGTAATAATTGATATCATATGGTCTTTTAACTTGGAAGAAATGTTACAAAAGTGGAGTTTATATATATTAATACTAGTTATAATTAGAAATAACGGTCTTTTATGCCATCAAATGCTCCTTTGAAAGTGCAGAATCTGTAAGTAGCAAATGATCATTCTAATAAGGCTGCCCGGATTCATCCATATATATTCTAGGAAGTCCTTTATTCCTCTTCCAGGGGATTTATCCCTGGAATTAAAGGGCAAATTGCACCTCTGACAAGACATGCAGTGTTGAGACTACTGGCTGCTGACATCCATTGTTATAATCTTTATACTTTAAGTGACCTGGAGTCAGATTTTCAAAGGTATTTATTTGCTTAAGAGCCATTAGAATCTAAATGGGATTTCAGAATTGCCTAAGTAAATTAGAATCCTAATTCACACTGCAGAACTTATTAGGAGTCCTCAGGTATCTCTAGGTCCCTAAACACCTTTGTATAGCTGCCTGCTGGATACCAGGAACTAGCCTGAAAGCGTCCCTTAAGGCCACAAAGCAATAGCCAAAGCACAACAGGTTTTGGCAGACTTGAAATTAGTAATTCAATTCAAATTACTGAAGAAGAGGCAAAAGGCTTTGAATTTGTTATTGAGGTTTGTTATTCAAAGGGCTGTGAGTCACCAGTTTGAGTGAGTCTGTGTTACAGAGCTGGGCTGCAGTGGATGTGGGGCTGATAGAACACATATGTAGCCTTTGGCACTTCCAGCACCAGCTGGGCACGGTCTGGAGCCCTTTCGTACTACTTCTGTTGGTATGAATAAACACTTACAAAAGGCATTAGCAACTGTCAGAGAAAGCTGTGGTTGATAAGGCTTGAACCTTAGTGTCTCCTCAAAATACTGCCATTTCTTGAACTTTTGGTCAGCTTGGAGTTCTTGCAAGTTTGTCTTCCAGGCACGTGTTCAATAGACAATCCTTTAGGAACTTCTTTGATGATGAATGCAAAACAATTCCACAGAAACAGTGTTGAGAGGTATTTTTCTTTATTTACTTTTAAATGTCAAATATTTGGTTTTTTCTGTAACCCTTGGAAATTATTACATTGTCAAATACACCTGGAATTTACTGGGTACTGAAGAACACTTATTGTGAAAAGTGGTAAAGGTAGAGAAGTTAGAGAAACATTTACTAACGTACAACAATGTCCTGGTAGAGTAGCTCTCAGTAATAAAGGGTGGCTTTATATACCCCAGGGCTGGACCACATGGTGGAGCTTTGTATTTGTTGCATTCTTTGAGCTGATGGACAAAGTCTTTTAATCTGAAGCAGCAGAAGTTCATATTTCTAAGTTAAAGTGTTTTGTCTAGGAATGATAGTCCTAGCACATTCTTTTCTTAGGACAAAGGAGGATAATTGGCAGCAAAACACAACAAAATTTTATTTGTTAGGCATAGTGGTGTTGAGAGACGCACACTGTGTCATAAAATTTAAGCTCCGAATTCCAAAGAGCTATTTTGTCTCAAAATCTAAGTTTGAAATGTCAAGACAAATTCCCTTGTTTATTTTACTGAGAATTTCACAGGTGCTGAAAGGCATGAGATACTCAATAACAGTTGGGTTCCCAAATACCTTGGACTTCTCTGAATATCCTCAGTAGAAAAAGTCAATAACACTCTTCTGAGAATGTACCACATGGAGAGTACAAAACACCTGTTTTTGAGCAGTGGTTAGCAAAGGCTGTAAATACAGCTGGGAAAATATTACTGTATTTTTAGTTATAAGGGCATGCTGCTGTCACTTGAAAATGCTGAAGCTCTTAGTAAGCTGTTAAATGGAAGTCCATTAATATCCCCTTTAAAGTTTTTCATTCCAGGTTCTTGAATGTGTCTGACTGCTTTTTTTGCTACAATAGGCAGTTTTGTTTTATGCTGGCTTGCATACCAAGTACAGTTAGTTAATGAATATGTAATTTCCATTTATGCAGAGACTCTTGTTATATAGGAAAATGTATTGTACAAGAAAAGCCTGAGACCCATTCTCACACTAGAAATGAAAGTCTGAATATTTACTGTAAGCCCACTTCTGGAAAGTTTGCTGGTTTATTTATTCGAGTTTAAATAATCTTTGAAATTGCTGGATGGCTCCATGCTTACTGGGTTTTTATTGTGACTGTTATAAGGCAAAGTGGTGATAGATTATTGAGCATGCTAAATGGGGAAGGAGCAAATATAATGGAAAGGGTTATGATGACTTATTCCTAGGCTTTAAGTCTTTGAGACAGTGTTTTTAGGTGCTACAACAGATTCCAGCTTTCATTACTGCCTAGAGACACGTGGAGGCAGGAGATGAACCAAGTGTTAAAGGCTTAGAAATAAATATGAGCAGAAATTAAGATTGTGTAATATCTGATGCAAGTGCAGGTGGATGAAGGGTAAAAAACCTCCAACCATTAGAAATATGGAAGTATATCTTTAATGCCTAAGCCCTCAAATGAATGTGTGCTTCACAAATATCAATATGGTTTCTGTTTTGCATGAACAAAAGGTTGTGCTGAGGTCTAACTAGTCCAGTTCACTGTGTAACAGGCATCAGGTTGCTTGTTGGTAGGGATCTTGAATTAGTTCAAAGTCCTCACAAATAAGATATTTGATGCTCAGACAAAGAAAGTATTTCGGCAAATGACATTGCAGCTTGAGAACAGAATAACTCCTGTGTGTGTCTGCTAGGTTAGGTGATATGTCAGTGTCACAATCTCTCCATTTGATAGCATGCTTTGAGTGTTTTAAATATTATGTTTATTTGTTTGACAGGCATTGTGCTTTCCTATTGAGAGCTCAAATGATTCACTGGCAGTAGCAATTGATCTATAATAATCTACCTTGAACATTTTTTTTCATTAAACATGAACTAAAATGATTTGTTGGGGCATCAGAATGAAAAGCCTTTTAGATTTAAAACACTTAAACCAAAATAGCTTTTCACACGAGATCCTTTCCAATGTCTTTCTCTCTTCAGCACTTTTTGTAGCCCTATTCCCAAAGATGAACTCACTAACAAGAGATAGGGACTGTAAGATAAGAGTCTAAAACCTGATCAGATACCTCAGTGTGAACTGTGGGAAATGTGAATATCATGGAAAAACCAGCTTTTAAAAAGAACACCACCACCAAAAAAAAAAAAGCCCTATTGTTGTGGAGATCTGTGGATATTATTCTTTGTGTAGTGCCAAGAACAAGATCCAGACTCAGGAAGTGGTATTTAACTTTATTTGTTATCTTAGAGTTTAAAGTCCATGATATCTTCTCTGTAGAGACAAAGTCAAAGGAAAAGAGGCTAATTTTCCCAGTAGCTTACAGACTTCCTCAAGACCTGTTTTCCCCAGGCAATTTAACTTAACTGCTGTATGACTGCTAAAAGTGAGATGATAAACTGTCTTTTACTGCAGCCTGGATGTCTACAAAGGGTGGTGAGGATAAAAGGATGTTCTGTCTACTATTTCCATATAGCTACATTTGATGGATGTGGCACCTCATAGTTAGGAATAAAGGAGACAGTTATTACATGATTTGTATTACAGTAGTACTGATAAGACACAGGACCATAGCCTCAATTTTTCAGGCTCTAAACAAAAGTAGATTTAGTTCTTGCCCCAAAAAGCTTACATTTCAAACACGTGGTAGTGCAAAAACATTATCAGTTGTCAGATGAAAGCATCTTTTGTTAATCTGCCTAATTGCAGGATCATATAATGAAGTGTAAGCTTGAGAAGAAGTGGAAAGCAATTTTCACTTAGCCTAAAACAATGCTGTGTAATTCTTCCTTATGACACTATTGAGTAGTTTCTTGTACTCTCAAACCATAGTAATGGCTGCTACTGAATGTTGGTTTATCAGACCTCTTCCAATTAATTTATTCTCACTTTACTTGGCATCTGCATCCTGGATCTAAGTTTATCTATATGTCAAGCATCCACAGCAAAAGTGTTCTTAAAGTAAAATGTTGTATCAGTTCAACAGTACTAACTCAGCAATGGAAGCTGGATGTATTGTGGATTTGGAAAAAAAAAAAAAAAAAAAGAAGGAAGAAACCTCAACCCCAACCCCCCTCAAACAACTTGATTTAGAAGTCTTTCGTCATCTTGTCATTGTGGTTCAATTTGCAGTATACATGAGCCTACATGTTGCAGTGTGTGCTAAGCCATAGGACAGATAAAATTATGAGTTGAAATAACGTTGTGCTACTAGAATCAATCTTGCACTGCATTTTTCAGTGTCTCATTATGTATGTATTTTAGTGACTTGTGCAAGCAATTCAGAAAGCTTCCTTCCAAGGAAGCTGAACTCTGCTCTTCACCACAGGGTCCCCCAGCTTTCCTTGGTGACTAGTATGGCCATTGGCACTGCAGCCTTCCACTGTCTTGCTGCCAACAGTCTCTGTTTATTTGATGGTCTCTTCAGCTATAATGGAATCAATCATGTTGCAAAATGGAACCACCTTCTTTACATTTGAAGGCTGGCTCCAGGTGCCCATGTGGGTGTGATGATAAGGGTTTGGGTGGTGGTATGAACTGTAAGTAAATTAGAAGCTGTTTCTGTTTCTTCATCTATAAAAATAGGGAACTTGTTATATGCCTTGGTTCAGTCATAAAATGGAGCATGTGGGCGCAGTTGGGAAAAGCGTTTATTTTCTTAGCTTCTAAACTAAAAAATTGTAAGCTTAACTCTCTTTTTCATTGTTGTATTTCTTATTTAGCTTTAACATAGCATGGCAAAACCAGTAAACATCCATAGTAGGGGCTGGCCTCGTCTACAGTGGCGTTTCCCTTCCCTAAGGAGCATTAGTGCTCACACTGACTATAGCTACTGGTATTTTAATTGGTGCTTAGTGTCCTGTCACTGTCACTATGCCTGGATTTTTGGTAGTCCCAGCTGGGCTATGGGCCACTACAGTTAATAGGAATGCAGGCATAGCTGGTCTGGGTCAAATCCCTGCATGCTTTAGTTTGTTAAAATTTCCGCTGGCCTTCAGTATGTGATAGAAAGGATATAGCAGTTAAAGATATCTTTCACTATCACAGACTAATTAGGGCTGTCCTAACTTCCTGAGGGAATATGTAGTGATACCCAGTAGTTACAGAAGATTGAAACCAGCCAGGAGTTATTAGGCTGTAGAGGAGAAAATGTACTTCTTTCTGCTCCTCTGTTCTTTAGCTCCTTCTTCTATCTTAATGAACTGTAATCTGGATGAAAAACAAAGCTGGGGTGGGGGGGGAACATTCTTTATTTTCTTGAGCCTGTGCACTTAGCTCCTAAAGCTAAGCTCCTAAAGTGTTTTCTTTCCTACTGTGGAAGTGTGACTACATGGCAGCCCTGCTTTTTCAAATTTGAAGATTTTTTTCCTCCTTTTCTCCCTTCATTTTTGTTTTATTTCTCACTTGCATCACTGAGTCTGGTGCTATTTTGCCTGCATCTCTAAAGTGAAAACAGGCTTTGTGTTCATGAGCTTCTAATCGGAAGTGATGACAAGTCCTTGATTGTGGCACCATTCCCTTGTCCTCGTGAAATATTTTATCCTGTCTGCTATTGTTGGACATGCAACTATACTAAAGGCCAGTATCTGCCACTGGATATGTGTAGAAGTTGATGCCTGTTATGTTTGTGCAGGAACACCTCAGTGACATCTGTAGTTGTGCTGAACATGGTTTCCTCCATTTCATGGAAATAAAATGATGCTTGTGCATTATTAAAAGGGCATAACAAGTTTCCTGGGGAGAGGCTGTGAAATGCAATATCTAATAATATTTATGTAATTAATGCCTTGGGACTTGCATGAAAAATACTATTTTGCAACCATAATTTTCAGTTTCTGGCAGCCTCACAGTAAGAAGTAAACTGTAAGTTGCACTGTAATGTCCCTAAGCTGTTGTCTCTGATAGGAAATGTTGACAGTTTTGGCTGTCTTGAAGTGATGATTAGCTGGGAGCTAATTGTGATATTAGCATAGAATCACATTCAAGTGTAATGTCATCAAAGTGTCCTTCCAAGGATGGTGTGTGGCAAGAAACTTTCTTTTTCACCCTTAAGTTTTTATTTGAGAAAAGATGAAGGAGATTTAGAAAACAAGGAACCAGAGGAGAAACAAAGTATGTGTGTTACTCTGACTTACCCCTCTACCCCTTCCTATGACCCTGTCCAGGTCAGATAGCAGGTCAGGTACCAGGCACTCTAAACGAACTGACTTCTTGAGCTTTCATAGTACTTCTCAGGACTGCCAGCTTTTTCTGAGCTGTCTGAGGTTGTGGCTGCTCTGCTATCCATAGCTGAGCTAGCAAAGCAATCAGTGTCCTGTGTCTGATGGTTGCACTAATGACTGAAGGGTACATGTATCTATAACTCCCTCTTCTTTGACCTTCAGAAATGTAATGTACAAGCAGGTTGTACTGATGGAGTTGTAGCCCCTCCTGAATGCCTGATCCCTCTGTGGGGGGGACATCATTTGTCCTTTCCATATAAGGGTTGAACTGAATGTAGTGCCCTTGACCTGACTTAGTTTACACTATTGTGAAATAAGTGAACCAAGTTCAATCTGTCTGTGTTCCAAACCCAACACCAAAAATCTGAGTTTCTGTGAAGCTCAAAGATTAGTAAAACCATATTCATTCTGTAGTGTGTCCCTGGTGCAGGACTCCCAGTCCTCTCCAGCAGCCTGAACATGATGTGTGTTCCTACTGTGCTGTTCTCCTGACAGTGGGGTTTTTGTTTTGGGAAACGAACAGAGGCTGTAATAGTCTCTATGATAGTAGATAACATACAGTTTGTAGTTGTCTCTTAAGAGAGCACAGTCATTTGCCTTCCTTACAGAGGAGAGTATGGGAAAAGGAGAGGAAGAGCTAGTTGTTGGTGACCTAGGTGGGTAGTCAGGGCTCTCTGGAAATGGGCTGTGTGGACTACAGGCTGATAGAGCTAGAGCAGCTGGCTTAGGAACATTGCTGTCAGGTAGGATGTAACTTGTGGAGGTTTGTTTCAGTGAAGGATGGTATGAAATCCTAAGCAGACTTATCTGGAGAATCTCTAAGGTCTTAAATTATGCCTTGTACACAGTGATTGCTTTTCAAATGTTCGGTGCCGTTCAGCTCAGGATGTTTTTCCTTCAGACCATATTTTCAGGGAGATCGCATTCCATACAGTGACAATAGACAGCCTAGGTCTTTTTGGTCCCAAGAGAATTTCTGGGAGAGTTTTTCAAGTGAAAGATTTACTGTCTCTTGCCCTGTTCCTTCTTCAACAGAGCAGAAATACAGTGACCTCAAAGCCAATGCACTTCAGTGTCTCTGGATGGAGCCAGCAATAATTTTGCCAATGTAGTTTTGGAGCATTATTCTCCCTTTCATTTCTAACATTTTTTGGGATGCTTCTAGCAGAAATCATGACCTTACAAGCATCTGTTGGAAACTAGTCACTCCAGACACACTGGAGAGATTAATTTTGCTCTTCATGGCGTGATACCCTCCCTCCACGAAGTTGCAGCACTTTCCTGTGTGTAAATAAATCAAAAACATGTCATCTTCTGGCTTAATACAAACATTTATCTGTATTGTCTTAATCAGACCACTGAAGTTCTTTGATTTATTAAACTATCTCCTAATCTGTGGCTACTGTTATATGTCAGAGGATTTAGGAACAAGTTTCACATGTCATTTCATATCTGAAACTTTCAAAAATTCTTTTCTAGTGAAAAAAATTGACTTATTTCTTTACATTACTGTGTTACTGTAGTCTTTTCTTCACAAATCTGTTGCTTATATGAATACAAGCTTTCTCCGTTGAATATCCTAGTGTTGTGAATATAAGGACTCATTATTCTGGCATGTAATTCATAGGATTTGTTTGAGTGACAAATAATTGACTCTGCACTGAGGTAGACAGAAGAAGGTGTCAGTTCTTGGCATTGGTGTATTTCCGTTGCATGGGATAAAGAGTCAAATCTGCAAATTTAAAATCTAGGTCATGTGGGCTGTATTCCTGTGATACATTTGTATTGAAAATTGTTATACCTGAAACAATTTAAGGAATTAGAGTAATTACAACACTTCAGGTATTAATGATATTGAATCTAATTCCTAATAATTCTTAGTAATTAAGCTGATACACCTGCTGGATAGGTGACCCTCCTGGTGGATGCGGGGAAGGCTGTGGATGTTCTCCCTGGACTTCAGCAAAGCCTTTGACACTGTCTCCTGGAGATGCTGGCAGCCCACAGCTTGGGCAGGTGCTCCCTTTGCTGGGTTGAGAACTGGCTGGATGGCCAGGCCCAGAGAGTGCTGGTGATGGATGCTGCATCCTGTTGGCAGCCAGTCACTGGTGGTGTCCCCCAGGGATCAATGTTGGGCCCAATCCTGTTTAATATCTTTATTGATGATGTGGATGAGGGGATTGAGTCCACCATCAGCAAATTTGCAGATAACACCAAGTTGAGGGGGGGAGTGTCAATCTGCTAAAGGGTAGGAGGGCTCTGCAGAGAGATCTGGACAAGCTGGATGGATGGACTGAATCCAGTGATACGAGGTTTAACAAGAGCAAGTGCCAGGTCCTGCACTTTGGCCACAACAGTCCCCTGCAGCACTACAGGCTGGGAGCAGAGTGTCTGGACAGTGGTCTGGCATAAAAGGACCTGGGGGTACTGACTGATGGCAGACTGAACATGAGCCAGAAATGTGCCCACATGGCCAGGAAGGCCAATGACATCCTGGCCTGTATCAGGAATAGTGTGACGAGAAGGACTGGAGAAGTGATTTTTCCCCTGTACTTGGCACTGGTTAGGTCACACGCTGAGTTCTGTGTCCAGTTCTGGGCCCCTCAGTTTAGGAAGGATGCGGAGACGCTGGAGCATGACCAGAGAAGGGCAACAAGGCTGGTGAAGGGTCTGGAACACAAGCCCTATGAGGAGCAGCTGAGGGAGCTGGGGTTGTTTAACCTAAGAAAAGGAGGCTCAGGGGAACCCTTATCACTCTCTACAACTTCCTGAAAGGAGGCTGTAGCCAGGTGGGGGTTAGTCTCTTCTCCCAGGCAACCAGCAGCAGGACAAGAGGACACAGTCTTAAGCTGCACCAGGGGAGGGTTAGACTCGACATTAGGAAGAGTTTCTTCACAGAAAGAGTGATTTGGCATAGGAATTGCCTGCCCAGGGAGGTGGTGGAGCCTGGGGGTGTTTAAGAAAAGATTGGATGTGGCACTCAGTGCCATAGTCTAGTTGACAAAGTGGTGTTAGGTCATAGGTTGGACTTAATGATCTTAAAGGTCTTTTCCAACCTAGTTGATTCTATGTTTCTGTGTAATTATACTACTGTAAGTTTAGAGCAATACTGTTTAGAGGTAAGGTACTGGATGCACAATAATGAAGATCAGAAGCTTGTGTGGGATCTATGGCTGAGAGATGTATTTGAAGGTTGAAATTCTTGTGTTGGCAAATAAAAACAGAAAGAGGAGAAGTAAAACTATATGTTAGTATTGGCATTATGGTATTACACTGTAAACTGGTGTAATGCCATTGCCTTTAGAAGGTACTCTCACTTCAGAAGGTACTTGTTGAGAATTCAGTCTTTTGAGCCTATATGTGCTCCAGTTAATGCTGTTAATATCATAATAAGTTCTCTTGATTACTTTTGAAAATATTCTCTTAATTTTCCAGGTGGTACTCTGGATATGATAGGAACTTACCCAATAAATTTTCCTTTCCATGAGCTGATAACAATCTGTTTATTAAAGGTTTAAAATCCTCTCTTCTTATATTCATGTTCTGCTTTGGCCTTGTTTATTCACAACTGAATGCCTCTTATTATTTTAGCTGTCATGTGCTTAGTATTTGATGCTTTGCATAGTGGAACTGGAATAAACCGACTGTGCTATAAGATGTTCAGTGTGTACTTAAGACAATGACCACTTAGCTGTCTCATTTCCTTAGCAATATTTTAAAGATTAATCATAGAGAGCAGTGTAAGCCAAGAAAAATATAGTTGAAATAGATAAGAAATTAAGTGTTTTTCTTCATGGTGTTTTTCTTGGACTCAGTATTTTGATAACTTGGTGCAGAATTCACAACAACCAAAGTGACTTGCTCATATGACTGAAATTTGGATGAGCAGCGATAGAGCAATTCTTAAATATGCAAGGCTAAATTTGTTGAGCCTGTTTCTTGGCCTTTGATGAGACTGCAGTAAACAGTCAGATGCTCAATACCAGTGGCAGAATTGCATATACTTCCCTTGTGATTGGAGGGTTGGACACTCATTTGATAAACCCCAGACAGAGGCCAAGGTATAGACTTCCAAGCAGCTGAAGCAATGGCCTCCTTTGTGTCAGGGAGATTACCAAGTTGCAAGTCTCTTTCTGAAGTAATGTATTGGTATGTTTTGTTTCATTTTTTTTTTCTGACAGGCAATCAATCAGTCTTAACTGAGTAGCTTTGAATGAATGAATCATGGGATCAACTAAACCTGAAGGAGAGCATTTAGACTGTAGTTTGTAGTTTGTTTGATTGCTTAATAATGCAGCAGGGAAGGACTGGAGGAATTTTGACCTTACCTGGTGTGTATTTGACTGGATTTTGGGGAGAGAACCTGTCACGTACATGCTGGCTGCTCTTAATTGGAACACTATGCATTTAAACCCTGGATGGAGGAGATGTCGGGGAGGGAGGGCTCTGAAGCTCACTGAGGCTGGATTGCCTGTACACAGGTTAAGATAAATCCTTAGCAAGGTTACCGAGTCACTGCACAGACCTTTGCCAGGCCATGTTTCTCAACAGTTATGCCTCAGCTGAGTAAATACACCCTTTGAGTAAGGACCAGATTTGACAACTGAAATAGTGTTTGTTGTGCTTTCAGGTTCAAACACAAACCAAAGCCATAAACTTGCATCTGAGATGTCAACAATCAGTCTTGTTTCCTAACTGAATAGTATTTGTGTTCTGTGCTGTTACAGCTCTTCAAATATCCTCTATATCTCCTGGCTTCCATATACATTTTTTGTTACCCTCTTGGACCTCTTTTTTATTGCTTGGTCTTTTATACATCAGGATGAAGAGAATATTCAATTTTGCCACTCTGATGTGCTGTCATTTTCATCTTTAATTACATAAACTCTTTGTATAAGATTGTTCAATTATTTGTATTGTGATAGTGTCTTAGACTTGTCTCAGTCATGATTCAAGGTCTCCATGGATTTTCACAAATGCCAAAGTGTCTATTGCCAATATGAAAGACCTTAGACCTACTTTGGCTTGTCTTGCTTTTCATGTAGAATGAATATGAAATTTACTATCAGGTACAGTTTCATTGGTTTTGAAAGCAGATTATAGAGCATCTGAGAGTCAGAGGACGTAAAAGGTCTGTGTGCTTCACTTAGTTATTCAATATTGCAGCTGGAGATGGGGAGGCCATATGCAGCGTACTGTCCCTGCGTGACAGAAAAGGTTTCATTTGCCTGGGACTGCCTCAAGCTGTCACAGGTGTTCTTCTTTCATTTACAATAGCTCTATTAAAATATAAATGACTGCATTTATTACATCAGCTCTTTTTCTTTCTTTGGAATACCCCAGCTAAAGTTACATTACACATAACAAATGTTCTTGCTCCCTTGAGAATTAGTTTAATTACTGATGTAGGTGGGTAAAGATCTATTGCGTCTGAGATGTTAATTTTATCATGCTTTAATTAAGAGGTCAAGTGTAAAAGGCTGCAGAATACCTCCCACTTAAAGATGCTGAATGGAGTGGTGAGGGTAGAAGGCACTGATATGATGAGGTTTTTACTGTCTGTAGGAGTATCAGCTTTCCCTGTGCATCTCATTATAATGAGGCTGTCATCTGGAAATACATGCCAATTTCTATTTGCTCATTGTGTTTTCTACCATTAAAGTCATCTTCTATCCAGAATCTTTGAAGCTCCAAAACAGCATGTCTCTTTTTTTAAAGGTGATGGTCACTCCCCTGTCACTCACCCCCAGATTTCATTGGAAATGCCAGGATTGTGTCCTCTTGTCCAGGGTGTTTGAAGAATGGGACTGCGAGTATCCTACGCCCCTGTGCTCTGGCACAGAGAGGATGTGGGGTGCGTGTTCATCAGAGGTCCTCAGGTGCTACCATCTCTGAACATGCAGTTGTTTCTTGCTTGTGTCTCACTGTGAGCATGGACAGATTCCTTTTGGCATTTGGTTTGAAAATCTGGTTTCTAGCTAACTCCAAAAACCAGGAAATGGACTTGGAAAGCATTCAAGGAAAAAGTGGGCAGAGAGAAGGGGGTATCTCATAACAAGATTAGAAAGGACTAGATAGTAGGAACTGCTTGAAGTAGGGTGTCTGGGACATTCTCCACTGAGCTTGTTATGTTTGCCCCAACAGTTGGAGCAGCAATGACATATATAAGAGCGGGTGTTCACTGGCTGATATTTGAAGATTTTCTTGAGACTGACTAACTGCACTTTCTGAAGACTAAGTGACCAGCAGTATTGTTGCTCTCCAGGCAGCTCTAAATAGAATAGTTAATGATTTTTATTAACTCCTTTTCCTTTGCTTGCTGTCTATGTGAATTGCTGATTCATTAAGATGTTCTTGTGATGTGATACAGAAGCTATCTTTTTAGAAAATGTCTTCTTTTTCTTGGATTTTTTGCTGCTGTTTTTTCTTTTCTGTGGTGGTCACTTCTCTTGCTTGTAAAGGATAGTAACAGTTTGGCTATGCCACTGACTTCCTCTGCACCCCTGGAGGAAGATTGGTGTAATACTGGAAAAACACGGAGTTAAATATTAACATCCACTACTGAATGTTCCCACTGAAAAAATCAGGAATGTTTCCAAGCAGTGAAAGGAAACTTTCCTTTCCTGTAGTTAAGTTTTGCTGCTTAACTTTTAAAACTACATCTTCCTTGGTAATTGTAACATGGTTAAAAAGTAGAAATTGAGAATCCTCTATTTCTCAAGTGCTTTCACCCAGGCTGCTTCTCTCTTCCAGGTGATAGGGGAAGAATCTCATGTGGTGAATTAGTGCTGAAACATATAATAAGTTTTTTCAAGGTAAGAGGTTGATATTTTTTTTCCTTCCCTCTGTACTTAGTCTTGGAAATAGAAATTTCATTGCTTGCTCTTTTGGTCAGAAATGTCACTTTACTAAATGTTGTGATTTGATGTGGATGATACAGTAATTCCTTAAGGTATAACGCATACTCAGAATTGGGGTTCCTCTTGGGCTATGAATGCACATAGCTGCCCCCATTTGTATTAGCTGAGGACCTAATCAGCTAGGCCACAAATGTAGCATTTCCTTCTGCTGACTTGAAATGTCACCACCAGTCTCTGCTGTGATAAAAAATGTGCACAAAGGAAATTGTTTTAATGAAGAGGAGGATTCTTTCACTTTTAAGAGTTTTATGTATTCAGAATGTGGATTAATTGTGTCTTGCTGGTTGTGTCAGCTGCCAAGACTTCTGCATGAGTGCTCTGGGAATCCCTGCCCAAGGTGTTCTCAAGGTGTTAAAGGTCTAATCTTTGTAGAGAGCTCAGGTATCAGCTGTGGTAAAGCAGGAGCAGTAAAGCCTAGGAAGGGTTAGATTGGTTAATGTAATGTTTGTAGGCTGGCATTGCTGAAGCTTCTCTCTGTATGTGTAAAAACTATGCTTGATGATACGGACTTAATCTTTCAGAAGTAAAATCATGCTTTTTATTTTAATTCTGATTCACTTGCATTTACGCAATAGCATCCCAAAGCAAGAGAGGCATTGGCATTTGCATGAGGCACGTGCTTCTGCCCACAAACAGCCAGTAAGATAAGTCAATTAAAACAAGCCATGCAAGGCATGAATTGCTTAGAGATGGAAGAGACCTATTAGGCTATCTAGCTGTCCTGCGTGCCAGTGAAGAATTGCTTCAGCTGGATTTGCTTTAAAGGACAGATAAATAGCTGAGTAAAACACAGGATCACATTTTCTGTATGCTATGGTGGAAGGGCTTCTATGCTTCTGTTTTTATATGTACATCTTGCTTTGAACCTCATAAGCAGCAATATTCCAGAGAAATTTTTTCCAGGCTATTTTATTTAAAGTGTAACAGTGGTCTGAACAGAAACTGTTCTGATTGCATAGATGTGCAGTTTTGATTTGTGGAGTGATTTTTATCTCATCAAAGGAGAACAGGAAGAAAGACAAAAATCTGTGAGTATGGCTGTCTATGAGAGCGCGTGTGCACATGTATTTGACAGAGCAAGAGGGTTGTCTGTGTTAGATCAATTGTGAGAATAAAATTCTGCTACCCTGCATGGCCATGGGGAGGGTATTTTACAAAGGCAACCCATTGGGAAGAGAACAAAGGCCTCACTGCGTTGTGGCTAATGCTGAAGCCAGCTCCCATTTCCTATTAAAGTAGTGTCTCGCATGTTCATGAAACACAGGCAGTGGTGCAGCGTGATTCAGCTCCCTGCGAGCTGATGCACCCAGTTCTGACACAGAGAAGGTCTCTCTGGTCAAAAAGACAGAAAAACATGTTGGTGCTGGTGTTCTAAGCAGCTTCATCTGGTGACTGGACAGGGAATTACAGGCACATTTGTTTCACTGGATTTATTTTTTGCATTATTCCCCTTTTGTCTGCTATTGTTTTCATACCAGTATTTGAATAGAAAAAGAGCTCTGTCATAAATTAAGTGCATGCCCCACTTCTTTCCAGACCTGACATGTTTACATATACAAAGAATTATGGAGGAATTAAAGAGAGGACCAAAGAAGCTCAGGAATTCTTTGGTAAAGCTTGCCACATTTTTAATAAATGGACATATAGCAGAGGGAGTGAAATCTGTTGCTCAATACCATAATAGGCAGTGCAATGCTTTTGCCTCACTCTGTCATCCTTAACAGACAAATTTATTTTTGGTAATGAGACATTTATCTCCTTAGCATCTATTAAAAGTCAGTTCCAGTGTCAAAAATCAGTTGGAAATACCATGAAGAAGCTTAATTGTGAAATGTGTTTCTTTTGGATGCTTGTCACAGCTCCATCAAATCCTGGGGATCCTTTTTCACTTTGTTTTGGTATATTTTTGCCTTGCTGCAACTTGCATTTCCAGATGATTTAGCTGGTTTTCTGAGAGCATCAAATAACATTCATATGAACATCTAGATTGTGTAAAGAAGCTTAATGAAATTACTTTCAGGACAATAATTAATATACTGTCAGTTTAAATAATTGTTTTCCACTGCTTTTCTGTGTGGACCCTTTAGGACTTTTTGTTAGTGGGAGATCCCTGCCTATCTGACATAAATCTATCAAAAGCAGACTTGCTTTTCTTCGTGGTCTTCCTAGAAGCAGTCCACAGAAAAACATGTAAAAGTAGCTGCCTTGTTGGATTCCCCCCGTGCCATAGAGAAGGCATCTGCATAGAAGTAATTGTGGTAAAATAATGCCATTAGTCAAAAAATATGGGTTCTGCATGTATTTCTGGTCCTGACACAATTCAGTTAAGAAAGTATTTTCACAACTGTGGACTGAGTAATTAATGTCATACTTATGCAGGTCAACAAGCAGACCACTTTGCTTAATCTGTCTGTAGAGAAGCTCGTGTGGGTGCTAGATGAATGCATTGGGGCTTTTGTAGGCATTTTCTAAAATCCTGTGGGATTTATTAGATGCCTTTCTATGGGTTTTCAAACTGTTGTATAGCATTCTGCAGGTGGAGTGTAATTTTCCTAGTGAGATCTGAAGTGCCTGACAACTGCTGAAAAAACAACTCTCTCCTCTTAGGTTTGTACGTACAATTTCTTTAAAGAAGCTGTTTGGTGCCTTTATGCACCTCCATTTTGTTAGCTATAAAAAAGGGGAAATGGCCAGGATATCAGAAAGGCTTGCTGATGTGAAGTGACCCTGACGCTTATTCCAGGAAGTTTATTTTCAGAAAGTGTTGAGTATTCATACTTTGAGAACCCTTTAAAGTATTTATGATTCATACCAGATACTCCTTTCAGTCTTAATTGACACCCATCTCATAGAGGTGACATAAGACTAAATATATTGATGCAAGGAATGTTTTGACTTTTTAGCTGATAAAGTGCTAATTATAAGAACCACAACCCGTCTAGCAACAGAACTACAGATAACAAACATTGAAAGGTTACTATTCCAGAGGAATTACATCATCTAATTCCATGGATGAAACATCTTTTCCATGGAAGAAATTGCATCCTAAATGGAAGAGAGTCTCTTCTGTACTGTACAAATCCTACAATTGTCTTTACCTACCCATTTCCGTTCACTTTTCCATTATTGCACCAAAGTTGCACTTTGGCTCCTGCTGTACTATAAACAATGCTATCCTTTCTTCTCCCTATCTTCCTACACCCACTTTTGAACAACTATGGTTGCTAGGATTATAGTCCTCATAAGGTGAGGAAAAAAAGTGGCCCTTCAGCTTCCTTTAGGGATTTTCTCTTGTTCTTTGCATCACCTAAGTAATTTTTTCCACAGGCATGTTCATGTTTGTTTTAAGACTTTTCAACAGCAACATTGCTGCTGCTGTGCTCCTTGATGCTCTTCCTGGCTTTTTGTTTAAACAGGCTTTGAAAATCAGTGATTAAGGTGGCAAAAATTATTTCTTCTCATTGTATACTGTGAGTTAAACCTTCAGTACCTTGCACAGGGGGACTGCTTTGTGATGAAAAGGGACACGTGCTCCAAAGTGGCAGAGGCAGTGACTCTCTGGTCTGTTCAGTCTCCTTGCTCCCTTCTCCTCAGCTCTCAGGTTTTACAGACATGGATGCTGACTCTGATGTGTCACGTACACTGCAGAACCAGGCATGTGTGTCTTACCCAGGCAGCGTGTGGAAAACGACAGCCGTCGCATTATTTCAAGTGGCACAGCAGTCATTCTTTGATGTGCCAGACTACTTTTTGCAGGCGAGAATTGGCACTGTGTTAGACTCTTATGGGTAGAAGGATGGATATACATGCTCTTTGTTTTCTAATAAGTGTGTGCTTCTGTATAGTGTGAGCACTGGAGGGAGAGGGTGTTGTTTGGTTTTTGGGGTTTCTTTTAAATGTGGATTGTGTTTGACAGCATGTTTGAGCTGTCTGGGGTTCAGCTCCAGAAAGTGCTAGTGATTATTCCAGGGATCTCACCGTGGCTTATCCAGCTTTGTCAGATACATTCCCTTTGCCAGGTCTTTTAAATGGTTTATGCTTGAATACTGAACAGGTATCATCGATACTTAAGAGAAGTATCATCTGGGAGGTTGAACAGTGCGCAAGGGAGAAGTGGAAAGCTCACAGTGAACAGTAATTAGGAAGTACAGCAAAGGGTGGTTTGATAATTATGAATGAGATTTCTGCATGAGATGCAGGGACGGTTGCTCGGAATATCTCCTCCTACTTCCACCAACTTCCAGTGCCATAGCATCTTTAGTGATGGTATCTAGGATATGTATTTTTTCTGGTTCTGCCTGGATATCCAAACATTTCACATTTCTAAGTAATGTAGAAAATTTGCTTGAGCCCCATTTTGCATATTACTTGCTTTAAAAGTTAATAATTTGAATACTGTACTCTCATCTTGCACAAGCTTTTTGGAAGCTCCATGGCTGACACCTAAGCAGAAAGACTATTGCACTTGCCAGAAAGGAAATCTCTGCACATTTTGCCCTCAACAAATCCTTTTGCAGGGAGCGGGTGACATCCTGGATACTGTTTCTTCAAGCTGTAAATCAGCAGTTTAAAACCAGAATTTCATTTTGCTGTTGCTGCCTTTCAGGCTATTTGGAATGCAGTTGCAATGTGTGTCTGATCCTTGGGGATATCCGTAGGAAGCATGTGTTACTGATTGAACTTAATTGGACTTTCAAAGAATTTCTCCTCCGTTGCAAACCAATGGAAAGAACAGTCCTTTGCCACTCTGAATTAACATTAGATAAGAATGGTTCATGTCAGAGTTACTTATCTAATGGCAACAGCTACTATTGCTGCTATTCTTAATAATGTTTGCTCCAGTATAGTTAGGCTTTTGGCTGTTTTGTGATGTATGGAAAATCCATGATTTTTCTTGACCAATTCCTGCTGAAATTGGTATATGTGTCTCACTGTTCTCAGCCTTTGAGTCTACATTCTAGCAAAAACCATCCAGGACTTTATTTTTTTGGAGTGGTCTGAGTTTGTTTTGTCTTAATTTGTTCCTATTTCCAGAGACGTTTGGCTAAGGATAGGGTATGATTTGAGTTTAAAAGCTTTTGTGTAGGTAAAAAATCTATGTTTGTCACATTACCGGCAACCTGTAGTCAGCATTAGCCCCTCATAAATTAATATGGGAGGGAAGGGGGAAATAAACTGTATTTTCCACAGCAGCACTAGCATTAGAGCATAAGATAGAGATTGAATAGGTTTGATCCAGAGTAAGTATAGGACAGAAGTGGAAAATACAGCTGTGCCATTGTTAGTGTGTCTCTCTTTTTTTGCTTTATTAGAATTCCTCTATATGGAGGCCAGCTCATCAGTTTGGGTAGAATATGGTTGCTCTTCCCACTTTACAGACAGTAGGTGAAAAATAAAGAACTGGATGACACAGGGAGGCAGAGAGCCATGCTAGGCATGCAGGCAAAATGTGTGCTGGTGAAAGGGGCTTTAGGGTGTTGGTGGTACCACCCGATATCTGAGTGGTATGCCCAGTGGTGTTATGGCACAGCTACGGGTTACACTATCTACAGTGGTGGGCTTTATCTACTGGCTCAAGGAAAATGAGGATCAGAAACTGAGGAGATAGAGTGAAGAGCCATGAGGTGTTCCTGGCCCCCGTCCTTACTTCTGAGTTCCAGTAAGCAGTCAGACCTGTTGCTTTCTGAGAGGGAGGAAGAGGTAGGAAAGTTGAAGGGCATTTTACTCCCCAGAGCCATTGTGACATGGAGGGAAAAATTCTTCGCTGACTGGAGTACCAACCAGAACATATCAACACATGCATAAGCCTTGTGATTGAAAAAAGGATCAGTAGGTTAGAAAATCTTAGAATCCCAGAATGGCTTGGGTTGGAGGGGACCTTGAAGATCGCCCAGTTCTGAACCCCACACCATGGGCAGGGACACTTTGCACTGGACCAGTGGCATACCCACTGTATCCCTACATATAGGTATCTACAGGCTGTGTCCTTGGCAAGTAAGAGGGCACCTGACTAAATAGTCATGGCCAATGTGCTGAAGCAGATTTCTTTGTATAAGAGAACTTTTGTACTAGTCCTGCCTCTCACATAACTTTGTATTAAACACAACACAGTAAAAGTAATGTTAGAATATTCATATGCATCAATCAAGCTGTCATTTATGTGGCAAGCTAGGAGAATTTAGCTATTTGCAAACTTCTGTGGTATTTTTAGAAAGTTTAGAACACCCTTGAAAAAAATTCAAATATGAGTAGAAGTTATTCTGCATAAGCTGCATGCAGGGTATTTTCATATTTGTCTCTTAAGCTGTTATGGAATCTAGTACTTTCTTGACACCAAATGAGTCTGTGTCTGATGTATTAGATCAAAACATATTCCTGTCTACAAATGCTAACAGCAGCACATTCAGTTCTCTGGATTTCAACAGCTAAAGTAGGTGTTGCAGAAGCTTGGCACTGCTTCTCTTTACAGAATGATAAACACACATGATGTTGCCTTGGGTTTCACATAGACATTGAGGCTCTTGTCTTATAAAAACTGATTCATAGACAAATGGTCACTCTTAGCTTTAAAAGATAACAAGGCTAGTTGAACTGGATGGGCTAGAAATAATTGTCAAATTTTTTTGCTTACCCCAGGATGGTGGTTTCTTTTAATTTAGACTGAGAGCGCATTTTATTGTTCGTTTTTTCTAACAGCTGCATTAGATTATTGTATTCTATAACACTTACTGTTTTTCTTTTTTTTTTTCTTTTCCAGGACGAGTCCAGAACATACCTGTAGAGCTGTGGCTTCTCTTTCTCCGAGCTCTGCCAAAGGTATGTAAATATATGTTACACAGTTACTCTCCTCTGTGTCCATCTAAATTGCACTATGAAAATTTCCAGGCAAGTGAGATTCAAATCTATTGGCAGGAGATGACTACTTCCTTGATTTTTGAATGCAGTATTTCAAACACAATATTAAGGTCTTCTCTAGAGAGTTGCACTGAATCAGAACTAAGCTTGAGAATTCAGGTTAATGCATACATCAGTGACCATCCTGCTTTTACACTGTTGCAAGTGGTGTTCAAGTTTGGGCTGCCTGAAAATAGATAGTAGGTGTTTCAGAGGCTCAAGAACAAGAACAGAGCTATTTAATAGCAGGTGTACACTGATTTCCAAGTGTCTGTTAATTAATGATTCCCCATATTATACCCTAACTCCTGAGTAAATAATGTGGTGTAAGGGAAGCACTGTCTCCTTCCCTTGCCAAGTCTGGGAGTCTTCCTAGCTCTCTGTGAGAATGTCTAGGTTTCTAGTTGGGCACTGAATCAAGACTGTACTGCTCCTCAGCAGCTTGGTACCCAAAGAAGTTTTACCAGGAGAACTGCCTGCCATAGAGAAAGTGGTTTCAGCAGATGTGTAAAGTGTTGATCTAAAAATAGGATAACATGGTAAATAAGAACCTGATGTTCAAAGGTTCAAAGCTGTTCTTGCTGTCTAGTTTGTTGTATAACTTGGAAGAATTGAAATAGCTTTTGTGGCAATAATTATTAACATATGATTGCAGAGTTAAGAGTAAAGAACAGTGTTTTTCTATAAATGTTACTGTAAAAGCCCATAATATAGCATGATATTTCTTTTTTTTGTTTGGAACAAATGTAAAGAATTGTATAGACTAATGATTAATTTTTATGTATTAAAAAAATGCAAAAGTCCTGAGTAAAATTCTAATTTCTAATGAACTGTACATGTCAGCTTGACAGTGCCTGCCTAGTAACAGAATGCAATGCATGATGAGAAGCAGTGGAACTCTTTTTTTGGTTTTGGGTTTTTTCTTCCTTTTGAACAGAGGGTGGGAAGTGGTTCCTTTGAACTATTGCACCACATAAGCTTTGACTGCAATTTTTACTCCCCACTGTACTTTCTAAGCACACACCACCCTCTTGTAGCTGGAGCTGGTGGTGACCCAGGTTCTTAGTGAGCCATAGACGGGGAAGGTGCTGGTTGTCTCTTTCAGTGTTGCAGGAAACAGGAACATTTTCTAGCTCAGCATTTGCAAAGCCAGATATTCCCTGACCCTGTATGAACTCACCAATGCTGTTCTGCCTCCACAGACCCCTCTTTTCAGTGTGGAAGAAAGAACTGGGAGTGAGTTGGAATTAATTTCCACAAAGTTTTCCCAAGTAATTCTCAACCACCCATGGGTTTTCCTGGAAGACTGGTATACAATAGGCCTTTGTCTCCAAATGGATTTATTTATTATTTTTGAATCTAAATGCCTAGCTTGACCCCAATTTTAAAGGGTTTTTTAGTCCCCAAGGCTTAGCAGTTCGTACTTGAAACCTTTTGAAGCTGTGACTATTCTGTGAATATACAAGGCATCATAAATCTGTTCATACCAGAATGAATGCAAATTAGTCTAATCATATCTGCGTCCAAAGTGGTTGCATTTTAAAGAAATCAGAGACAAAGCAAAACGTCTATGAAAGCAGTTTTATGGTTTCTACATAAATATATTGTTGTTAATTAGGTCTGGATTCCTTGATAAAACTAATTCATGAGTGTAGGGCATACTTTCAGCAACAGGCTCAGAGTTCCTACAAGCTGTGAGCTCTGAATTGATCATGTAAGATTAATTGCTCAGTTTACTATTCTTTTGATTATTTATCTGGGTACTTGAAACTGTATTCTTTAGAGACAAAATAAAGCAACAAACAGGTCTCCATCTTCTTGTCTTTGTTTCATATTAGTTTGCATTAAGCACAAAGGCATTGTACCACTTGTCCAGATCATGATGCAACAGTTAATTTAATTTGAAAATAATGTTCCTCAAACAATGAGGGCTTCACCAAAAGATTTACATTCTCCTGTGAAAATCCTCTCACATGTGAGCTCTGATATTTAATGAGCTGGAAAGATCATGAAAATTATTACGTCTTCAGGGAAAATGTTCCTGACACCAGTTACAGCAGATAGAGAGCTGGGGACAGGTTTTGATGCAAGTGCTGAGCACTTGCAATTGAGTGGGAATTTCTGTAAAGAGTTCAGCTCTCAGTCACATAGTGGCAGATCTTCTAAAGTGTTTCTTTTCTGATCTTTCTGAAAGTCTCTGTTCCTGACACATTTACATCAAGCAGTCTTGCCCCTCTCTGCCCCTTCCTTCAGATCTGTAATAATCATCACTTGATGAGTCATGAACATCTTTCCTCCCAGGCAGATCGTAATTTACACCAAATCTGAGCTGTGAAAACTGCGTTGGCTGCAGGTAAATAGATATTGACTAGTACTGAAATCTTGTCATGCATAATCCGGAACATGAAAGAAAAGAAAGTTAATAGTTCATCTCTTCTATTGCTGTGCTGATATAGCTGTGGCCCTGCAATGTATTTTTGTACTGCTTGGTTCTACTTTTAAAGACTGAAGTTGTGGCATATGTTTTATGCCACAGAAGAAATTGTATAAAGTCCAATAGATTTCACTGTTACAGGGTTTTTTCCTAATAGAGTTGTCTATTGCTTAGACTTGCTCCATCAGATATAACTTTTTCTTTCCTAATGCACACTGTCAGTTGTCAAAACCTTCTCAATTTATCTCTTTGTCAAATCTCTTTCAATGCTAAGACACCAAGAGTGCTGTTATTGAAAGTGTATTAAAATTATTGGGAAAGAGAACCTGATCTAGGATGCAGTGTTGGAAGTGGATGGCTGGATGGGCACCATCCAGCACTTCTCATTTCAGATTCCCCCCTACAAACACACCACAACAGTAATGCTTTATATCCCTGGATTTCATGGCAGCAGGACACAAATTGTTAAGATTATGGGATAAGACTTGTCATCACCAGTCTCACTAGAAGAGCAACCTGATCGCAAAAGAACAAACCTCCAGATTTTCTTTTCATGCAAATTGTGGAAATTTGTGATGTGGTTTGTTTGTCTCCATGAGCGTTAGCATGAGACTCAATGACATGAAGGCCTGACACTCCTGCTGTCCTTATTGGATTTTCTCTGTTAGCATCACCCTTCATTGGCCCTGAGGCCAAGACACCATACATTTCCTGTTTGCTTGAGCAATCACTGCTTGTGAGGCATCACTGATTAATCACTCAGCTCCTAGTGATTGGAGCCTGAAATCACTGGTCCCTGAAATAAAAACTATGCATCTGATCTGCCACTGGGGTTTCTGTTTCACAACTAATTCTACACAGGACAGGATACAGTCAAGCCCAGAGGAAAATCATGCCAAGACCAGTGTGAAAAGGCGACAAGGTGATTCTAGGCTCTTCAGCCAACATTAAGGAGAAAACAAAGGTACAAAAGGTTTGTTTAAAATGCTATGACCGTGGGGATCTGGAGATAGATAAGATAGAGGAGATCAGGTACAGTGACAGGTACTGTGGCTGAATACAACCTCTCATCCATAGTACTGAGCTTTCAAATTCTATCCTGTTTGAAACATGCAAAGAATAGATAAGGCCATTTCCAGAATTACCATGGTTCATTAGACTACTTCAGCTGTTGCATCCTTTAGCTTTGAAACTGCAGTGTCACCAAACAACTGCATTTTTTTTAATTCCAGAAGCTTCTGACAGTCAGCAAGGATTGTATCCAAACAGTCCACTGAGTATTAGCACACAGCTTGTTCCAGCAAATGCATTAGTACCTATTAAACATTTATACAGCAGCATAAAGTTAGACAAGGATTCACAAACATAAGACCTTTGCACTGCAGTTCTGTGCACTGTAGAGTCACCAGTCTCAATCCTGCCTAGATAATGATATAGAGCACAGCTGCTTATAGGAGGAAGGGTGAGAAATGTTTGAAGGAAAAGTGATTTCTGAGAAGGTGGTGACTGGAGAAGGGGATTTGCAGGTCTAGGAACTAATACATCAGAAAGTGTAAAATGAGTGAAAATAGGAAATTAAGCAAGTTTAGGAGGTAGTAAAGAGTGGAAAAGAAGTTAGCTATGAGATAAGCTTGAATATGGAATGGCCAGGAATGGATAGGAGAATTTTCTCTTGCTGCTTTTTAACATTCAAATGATGTGCTCAGTATGCAGATCTGATTGAAAGTGTCTTGCGGATACTGAGGATGGGACAGAAGGTAATAAAGTCTGAGAAAGTCTGTGTCTTTAAAAGCAGAATGTATAGTTTCTTTCTGCCCTGGTCAAAATGCAAGTGTTCTTTCATTACCTTTTGGTCTTTGGAGCCCTACACTTCTCTTCCTTCTCTGTGCTCTCCTGGGAAGCTTCTTTAATTGATTTGGTGCTTCCAGAACCGAATTTCTTTTCCCTAGATTAATAGTGAATTCTTGAGACTTCTTGCAGCTTTTCCTCTTCTTTTTTCATCTTCTCTCTCTGTTTTTCTTTCTTTCTTTTTTTTTTTTTTTTAATTACAGCAGCATCAAGGAATTAAATAAAAGGGTGGTACAGATATTTTTATCTGTTGCTTGGAATGTATCCTATATGGGAGCTACAGGAAACACTGCGTAATGAGCTTCCAACCAAATGGAATCTCAATAAATCCCTGAGTCTAGTGAACTCTATGAGAAGAGAGAAATAGGGATGTTATAACATGAGCTGGCACTGTGCAGAGCTGTCTAGGGCACTAGATAACCCTAAAGTAAACCCCAAGGAACTACAAAAACCCAACAACCAACAAAAAAAAAAACAAAAAAAACAAAACAAAACAACAAAAAACCTCTGATGTCATGTCTGCTCTGTAAACCGAAAACTGTCCAAGTGAAAGTGTACATGAAGTAGTGAGATAGTTGCCATCAGTTACTACTTTCCTCCTTGCTGTCTGTGGACCGTACTGGGAGCAGCAGGACTCCACAGCACTTTTGACACAGCCAGATTCATCATTAAAATGCATTCAATCTTGCCTATCTTGCTGGGAAGCTTTTCACCTATTAAAATGAGTACAACTTCTTAGTAGTTTGTTAAAAAAAAAAAAAAAAATTCAGATCTGGGCACAGTGAAAGACTCTGAGTGTATAACCTTAATAATATGTAGCATTAATGTAAACTTTTGCCTGTTTATGAAATACCAGAAAGTGAAGTGACACAGCTCAAGTCCTGAAGAGAGACTCTGGGTAAGGCAGAAAATGAAATGAAGGATTTTGCCTAGGGCTTTTCAGTGCCTACGCACCCATTTTGTTCCTGCAATAAATCTGCATGTGGCATTTGGAAAGCAAAAAAACTGTAGCCCAGTGCTACACTTAATGTTCTCAGACTGTTACACTTCTCTTTGCTCTCCCTCACCCCCACAGTAATTTTTAATGTACAGATATGAGAGGAGTTACTAAACATTTGGCTGAATGCAACAGTTTTTATCGGAGTCCTTGTGGGATGTGGGAAATCATATGCTGGAGAGCTACTTGCAGAGAGACAGCAAATTCAGGAGTAATGCTGTCAGAAAAGGGATGTCCTGCCACCAGTTTTTGTTCTCTGACACAGTTGCCAGTGAAGTGGGGGGTTGGTCACGCTGCCTGCCCTGTCCACTCTTGCCAGCTCAAGGCCATTTGGGAGGGACAAGTGCCCCAGCTGCCGGACACAGAGCAACAGCACAGCCACGGGCTACTCCGTGCTTGTGACTGAGACCAGAATCAAGATTTTTAAAGAATGAAATCCCTGTTGACAAGCATTTTGTGGACTGTCTATGGTTTAGATAAAATCTGTATGACTTTAGTTTCTACTTTCAGGTTTGTAGGTGCTTGGGTTCTTCTGGTGATCTCTCTCTTGGCAGCTTTGGCACTGCACGCTCGGATGCTTACCCACTCCTTGGGGCAGGTCTGGCCCACCAGCCTACAGAATGCAGCTACTGCCCCTTTGGTTCTGATGACAGTATTCAGGGCTTGGCCTAAAGTGAGTAGGTCTGGTCAGAGAAACATAACCTTGCACAGGAGGGGATGGAAGCGCTGCACCCATCCCTCTCCCACAAAACTAGCTCTACACATGAGTGACCAGAAGTTGTAGTACCTTAAAAAGGGTGTTACAGTACTGGTCCAGCTGGAGTTTGTTGGTTTAGGTCTGATCTACAGTTAACATAAGCTTGTGAAACTGGTTTGAATTGGCCTGATAATGAAACCAGTTTTTGAGACATGAAGCAAAGTGATGGTAGCTTGTATAAAAGTGTACTGCCACCACAGGCACTGGTGCCAAGGAAAGCCAGATGGAGAGTGGGAAATGTCACAGGGAAGGGGGATGGGACCTGTTAAGTACCTATAAACTTAAGACTTGTACTGTAAATAAGATTTGAGTGGCTGCTAGAAAACAGAAGGATGATTAAAAAGGGTAAGTGGCAAGTGATACAGATATTAATCCTGCTTAACAAAATATTTCCAAGAAATACAATTTAATCCAGAAAGAAAAAAATACCAAAGCCAAAGCTGATCATCTGAAGGTGAAATGGAAACCAAAGGCAGTGCCAAGGTTAAAGCTTATTTTTGCCTCCTGACTGTGTATTATCATAGAGGAAAAAGCAGAGACTTGTTTTTTGCCTGCCCCAGAACCAAGCTGGGCAAGTTGATTAAGGGATTTTTTAGGATTGGATCTGAAAGATCAAGGAGATAGCTTCTTACTTGCATTGGAGGAATTGGGGGTGGGGAAGAAAATAGAGAGTGAAACACATGGAAAACATCTGTTCCAAGGAGGTGTTTTAGAAATAAGCTTAGGTACGATGGAAGGAAGAGCAGCTGTGCAGCATGCAGGGACCACCAGGGCTGCACTGATAAACAGGAGAGAAAAGGAGGCAGAGCTAGCATAAGGCTTCAGCCAAATCAAAGAAATAGGCAGAGGGAGGACTGAGACTGCAACTTTGTGACTGAGACACCTCTCTAGTCTAGACTGAAAGTGAAAATCTGGACTGTCTGTGAGTAGTGCCCTGCCTTTAAACTAGACCCATCTCAGGGAGAGGAACAGGGTGCTTTGGACTTGTGCTGAAAGCAGGGTAGATGGTAAATATACAGAATGATTTATCAGGAATGGTGTCCTTCATGGAAGGGGAGATATCACCCTGTATTCAGGAGGGAAACAATCTGCCTGGAGAACATTAGGCCAGCCAGAGAGGAATGGTGCTAGGTTAGAGCTTCCAGACCTTCCTCTCTTCCTTCAGAGTCAATTCAGATGTTTGTTTCTAAGTTTTTAGAAAGGCCCAGTGCATTGCTCTGGAAGTACAGACAATCTTTCTTGTTCCCAAATACCTGGTTTCTTGAACCTGAGTTGTTCTCTTGGCTTTTACTTTGCTGCACTGAACGGTAAAAGATCTTTTAAGTTCTTCTGTGGGTCTGTTGTTTCAGACTGGTGCAAACTGATTCAAGTCCTGCTGCTACTGAAATAATATTCCCCGCTCTACCCCTATCCCAACTTCACCCTTACTTTGTGTTAGCTCTAATGTTGATGTGACATGATCAGGTGAACTGAGAATGAATCCAGCTAAAGACTTACCCAGAAAAGACAAAATGGTGCCTCACAGACTTGGGGAAGCTGCTACATGCCTTTGTCAAACAGGAGGAATATCCAGCTGCAGCTTTCCCAGAATTGTTGATTGGTTTCTTGTATGTGACCCTGAGGCTTCTGGTACTGATAAAAGCTTTTGTATTATGTAAATCAGTAGTCTGATATGTGACATCTCCTAGGTCCTTTTTTCTGGCAAGTAAATTTTTTTCCCCCTACATTGCTGAAATTACACTGTCCTTATTTCTCTAGTTTTCTGACTTCATATCCTTTACATAGTGCTCATGGGAGAGTGATCCAAAGCTCATTGAAAGCATTAACATGATACATGTTACTGATGGCAGACTTTGGATCAGAAATAAATCCGTTTATTATGCCTTGGGGTTGTACTGTTTATACTCCACAGCTCAGTTTCTGTATCCCATGGTGTATCATTAAAGACAAGTTAAAATAAAAATCATCTTATACAGTCTGTTGTTTCTATTACCCTTGAATTTATTGGTAGTTCTTCCTATAGTTAGAGGAGTCCTAGAATTGATCGAAAGTCAGTTTGCATAAAACCTTCTTTTGGATGAAAGCATCTCATAGTGCTTTTACAACAACTATGCTCAGACTATTCCAGTACAGCTCTTTCTGTGGTTGTCCTACACCACCATTCCCATAATGAGACACAAGAAATTGCAGTTGTGGGATTGCTTCCTTGCAAGTTGAAAGGAACTGTCCACAGATGGGCAGAGTTATTATACTGGAGTTGCGTTGGGACTAATGTTTTTTTCCAGCCTAGGTGGGCTGCAGAAAGAAAACCAGCTAAACTTTCCATGGACCACATTAAAAGAAAGTTTCGCTTCCCTGGTGAGAAAAGCCACTCCCAAAGCAGAGTGCTTTCAGAGTGGGTGGGAAGGGAGCTGGAAGGGAGAGGCTTCACGATCCAAAGTACAGAGTGAGACTGTTGAGGTTCCACTCAGCATCTAAGATGTTTGATCACATTGCCTCAGCCTGCCAGATTTCTGAGTTAGCTCAATCTCAGTTTGGTTCCATAAAGCGTTTGCATTTTTTTTTAATGGATCCTGAGAAATGTGAACCTTTTGTGCTCCTGGTGGGCATTAAAATATCCCACAGGACTTCAGATTACACATCACAGTTTGTGGTGACCTCAGTCAAAATGAACCTTCTCTGCCATGGTTATAAAAAATGCTGGCCATGGACAACTTGCTGGTCTCTGTTGAGAAAGTGCTTATTTCTTTAAAATAAGCTGGAGAACTTATCAGTACATGTTAGGCTGAAAGTGGGAATCAAGAGCTGATGCAAAAGTATTGCACTTAAAATGTAGGGTTGTGTCTGATTTCTAAGGCCCACTGATTTTCTTGCAGATGCTAGTTAAAGAGCAGTAGCCCTTTACTACTTTTTAGGGATTTGTGATGAGAGACCGGTCAGGAGAGATGTTGTTCACCAACAGCTTTTCAGGGATCTTTGTCTCTGTGGAAGCACAGAGGTATTTGTCAAGGCAGACTACAGAAATGGTTTAAAAAGTCAAATGTGGCAGAATTTGGGAAAGATCCCATGAACCCTTGATTATATCATAGAAACATTGGTCTAAAGCCAAAGATAATAATCTTATGCATCTTAAGTTAATAATTACAGGTATTAATAAAATTCCTGTGAATTTTCCAGAGAGAATAGCATCAGTAGTAATGCAGTGCATGCCATTCCAGAACCAAAAGCCGAGAGGTCATTGTTATGATGCATTTGGCCATCCAGTCCATTTATAGTGCAACTCCTCTCTCTCTCTCTCAGTGTTGGATTTGAAATAACTGTGAACGTTTCCAGAAGGAAACGATTGGTGATGTAAACTGTATAACAAAATGTGGCAAAAGAAGATCTTCAATTTTCATGTCAAGAATAACTGCATTATATTTTCAGAATGAAGCAAAACCTTTTCACTTTTGAGCTTTGAAATCCCTTCCTTTCCTTGAAAAATGGTTCTTCTTTCTGTTTTCTCTTCCTTAATCTAAATAGCTTTGCTCTCCTTTTTTTTTCATCTCTTTGCTCCATCTGATGGAATAGATTGTAAGGATGAAACAGAATTTGGAGAAATTCAGTGATATCCCAGACTTGTTTTACTACTTTAAAAAAATATGTTTTTTAAATGAGACAAGATGAAAAGTCTGAACTGCACAGAATATCTTGTTGGATTGCAGTTGCTGCAATAATTTGTTACACTGTTTCAGCTCATAATGCAGGTGTAATTCTCATCAGCTGGGTATGCTGAAGGTTATCCATTTGCACCTTCAAACACGATAGCAACTTTCCTGATCTGTAAAAACACTTGTGTTTGAGGGCTTTATGCTAAGGTATTTGTTTAGAGGAAAACAGTATTTATTGAATGACCACTTTCCTCCATAACGTCTAAGGGATTTCCTATCCAGCTATTGAATTGTCTGCTTATTTTAGGGGATTTTGATAAAGTTGCTTTATGAAGAGGAATGCCTGTGGATACAGAAGCATCTCAGAATATGTCCCATTGGTACTGATCTCTCATTCATCTACTGAACAGAATATATGATTGCCCCTTGGCTGTTGTTTCGATAACCAGCATTCCACTGAGTTGCACCTACTGCACTTACTCCGTCAGTCATTTCCTTAATGTCTTTTTACATGAGAGGTGTAGTTGCAACTAGAGGAAGATGATAAGATTTGCTCTAAGCTCCTCTTCATTCCTCTTGATTTACTGTGCAACTTTTAATTAAGAGAGGGAAAGAAGGGGTGGGGAAAAGAGATCTCGTCAGTTTTAGTCAAGTCTTGAAATAGGGAAGGTAAGACTTCATCTGGGTAAATTGTCCCAAAGTTATTTTTAAATCTGCTGGTTCTCTAGCAGTAGGTACATAATAAAGTGAAAGGGAGAAAGGATGGACCTGTCAGGAATAGGAGACTTGGATTCAAAGTCTACTGCCACAAATGGATCAAAGATCAGGATCTGAAGATTATTGGTTAGAGCCTGTGCAGGAGGGAAAAGAACATCTGTTCTTATTCTGTCATCCTCTACCCTGGTGGGGAGGGGATGGCACTTACCCTTCAGGTTGGATGAAGTGATAGAGGGGATAGGAGTAAGAACTGAACCTTTCAGTTCACACATTTGTATGTCCACCCTTTTTCAACCTGTTAGCACTGAAAGACTCAGAATTTTTCCAAAAGGCTATTTCAGCATCATGTGAAGCCTTACACAGGAAACATGCATTTGCTCAGGTAGACCAAAAAGTCTGATTTGTTTCTGGTGACCACACATCTTGTACAAGTGTAAAGTCTTAAGCAGCCCAGGTTTTAGAAACCAGCTTTCTCTTTGTGAAGCTCTCCTGCAGCTTAAAGGAAGTATCTGGCAAAGCTGGCATCAAAACTTTCTTTTTAACATGAAGACAAATCCTGACGAAGAGAACAGTATCAGACAGTAACCTGGATTACTTAGACAAGAAGTAACTGAAAATAGGCCGTGTCTGTATTTTATGATGTGGACAGAAAGCAGTAAATATTTATCTGTCCTTTCCTTCCCTTTGAAATAAACACTTAAGGCTCTGCTGTCATTCAGATAATGTTTCTATACTGACCCGTCTCTTTAAGGGAGACATCTATTTCCTATTACAACCATATAGAGGCCCTGAACTAAAATATTTTGCATGCCTTTGCAGGCCTCCAGGAAACATTAAACACACACAGACAGACAAACAGCTATGAAGCCCCTGTTTAAAATTAGGAGCAGAGAAGGGAAACAGTCTATGTCTGCTTTTCTCAGACCTGATATGAAAAAGATCTCAAGTCAATTTGCTTATTTTGCATAAAAGTATCTTGTTTCTGTGTATTAATTCAGACCAGCTGTTCTACCGGCAAGGTCAGTGAGCAGTTACACCTTTTACCACACAATGGCCACTATGAGGGTATTTTCAAAGCATGTCTCTTATTTTAAAAAAAGCAAGCAACAAAACACAACCTTGATTGCACAATCTGTTTGCTAGTTGCTTCTCTAAGAACAGCCAGCTTGCCTTACACCAAAAAATGCTATTTGATAATATATAAAAAGCATATACATATTTAAAATAGGTTTGGTACAGTAAGATTTCACTATCAGCATGCATTAGTTTTTGTAACTGTAGGCAAGGAGATAAAGAACAGAAAATAGGAGTAACAGCTGCTGAAATCATTATGGAAAAAACTGTTGGTGAGTAACTGTGCTCATGACAATAATTATACTGGAGTGAACAGGCAACAGTCACAAGTGCAGAGGTTTTAAAGGGTGCATCCCTTTAGAAATAGAAAGTCAGTTTTAAGGGTAGTACTGATGTCTTAGGACTTTAGCTTTTATATTTTTCATATATTTGTAATCCTGCGATTCTTTAGTGTGTAACTCTAAACTCTGTATAGAGTCTTAGCTACTGTTTTCCCATCTTGGTCGGATGAAACAATTCCTCTCCAGGCCTGGGATCCAAGGATACCTTACTGTCTCAGGCCCCAAGAAATGTAAACAAAAGTGGGATGAGGGGGAGAAAACTGGGGGTAAATTACTTCATTATCTGAAGCTGTAATTGGAAGATTAAGCCCCAATATGCAAATGTACCAAACTTATAAAAGTATGAAAACCCATGACCCGTCGTCCATTTTTGGGTGAGGCTCCTGGGGGGCTCTGTCTGCCCTAAATGTACCTGAAAGCCCTTCATAAATATCACCACTTTTTACTCTCCTAATTTTGTGTGGCTTCTGTTTTTAGGTAGTCCCTGATAAGGCATCATTACCTAACTTCCAAATTGTGGTTACCAGTCAAAATTTCCAAAGAGCTGTGCTGCTTTGGGCCTTGATGTACATAGTTAATTCCCCAGGTGTGAAATGGACCTAGCAATACAGACAATTTCTCATTACGGAGTGTTGTGAAAACTAGATAAATGGGAGTATGAGAATGGGCACAGCTGTGGCTCAAAGATCTTTCTAATGTAGTCTGCTGTTCTGGCAGTGGTCAGTGTCACTGGTTTAGTGGAAAGATTAATGTAGAGGGCAAATTCAAATTGCTACCTCATCTGAGATACCCGCAGCTTGTAGTATGTTGTGGTTGATAGCTTCCCAAACCAAGAGTTCTAGTTTAGGGTTGTTCTTTTGTTGTTTGGAATTTCATTTTTTGAGCTTGCTCACAGAGAGGACCTCCACAAGATCCTGAGCAATAAGCTCTGCAGTCCTTCCATGCATGATGTGAAAAATAACTTCCTTTTGTTTGTTTTAAAACTTCTGCCTAAAGATTGGTTTCAGTGCCCCTTAGTTCTTGTGTTACCAGAAGGAATGGGCTGCCATTCCCAGATTAGCATTTTTGGTGCATGTCGATTTAATAGCACTCTCTCATCTCCCCTCTGCCAGCTCTTTCTCAGACTGAAGAATCCTTGTTTATTCAGTGTCTCTATGTCAAACAGTTGAGGAGCTTTCATTGTTTTTACCTCCTTCCTCTGTTTTTTATCTAATTTTAGCTTTGAGGTGCTAATCTCTAAGAGGCATGCTATCAATTCGAAACGTTGCTATCAGTGAGCTTGTATTTCTTGTTTTCTTGGGACTTCTTGGTGCGAAGTCATTGGAGATGAATTGTGTGAAGACTTAATTGTTACAAAGCACACGTGTACTTGTACTAGAGTTTGCAGGCAGGAGAGGGAGATCTGTTAGGAATCTGTTTTCCCCTAGTGACATGTAATGATTTTGAAAATGGAGAGCTGACTCTCCACTGTTATTTTTATTACTAAGTGCAAGAGCCCCTTTCTTTAAGTGCAATGCAGAGGAAGAGTGAAATTCAAAAGAAGAATTATTTTTCTTCCTGAGACTCCAGAATGAAACGATTTTACACCTAAGAAAGTTAATAAAAAATTGCCTGGATGTCCTCTTCCTTGCTACAGCAGCTGTTTCCACTCTGTATTTTAATGAGTGGGCTGAACTAAAATCTTTGGGGAAGGGCTTTCCCTTCCCTGCCCCCTCTTTGGTATCCCTATGTAAAAGGCTGCACTACAGTATCACGCTTTGTGCTTCTGTTGAATGGGTAAATGCCTATGGCTGGACAGTCCAAAGGAAAGGCTACATCATGTTCTCAGCTAGTTAAGCTCCTTAATGCAATCTTTTTAAAATTTTCCTGGATATTCCGCTGATGTGATTTTTGGCTGCAAGAAGTAAGTATTTGAAACCTCGTAAGGTTTAAGACCTTTCCAATCTCTTAAAAATCTTCTGCTATAAATAACTTGTGGAGTATCTGCTGGTTTTGGAGGTAGATTCTGTTTCAATTACTTCGTTTTATGTTTCCTGTTAACTGTTTATGTATGTTTTGAACAATTTTTAATTTCCTGAAAGTTGCATACTGAGATTCTTGGAGGAGAGTAATTCAAATGCTGTTGTCTGTGAAGTGTAGTGGAAAGCATTGATTTCCTTTTAGTGTTTAACAAAATGAGACTGACTTATTACTACAGATGTTATTTCGAAACTCCTTTTTAAGTCCCGTTTCTTGATTCATCTCTGCCTGCTGAGTGACTTCATTTTTTTCATTCTGGTTGTGTAGTTTTATTCAGTGTCCAATCAGTCCCTCTTATGTGTGCTGAGAACATCTGCTTTGCAAGTTTCTGTGTGCTTTCACAGTCATACAATAATTTTTCTGTCTTTTATATGATTTCTCATACGAAGCAGAACTGAGAAAATGGTGAAAGCAGCAGCACTTTTTTTTCCCCTTGGTTTTTCCTTCTGCACTAGATTACATTCACTAGCTCAGCAAATAGCAGAATTCCCTCCGGAGTACTGGGAAACAGCCCAAGCTCACTACAGTTGCATTTTGCTGGACTATTCTTGTAGTAGGGTTTTCTTTTTTCCTTCTCTTTCTCTTTTATGGTCTGCTGAAATTCTTTCTGTTGTAACTGCATTCCTGATCTATTCCTTTCTCAGGTAGCCATCTCTTGCCTGTTAAATTTTCCCAAATGAATATCCTGAAATAAAAGTAAAAGATTCCATGCATGAACTGCAAATTCAAGTTGAGAATTTTTTTACTAAAACTGGAAGTCAAATGGGCTCAACTCCAAGCCTGCTTAATAACTTAATTAATTTGGGGCTTAAATTATTGTCCTAATTTAACAGAAAGTCGAGGCTGACATTAAGCCTTTGAAACTTAAAGTTTGGGTTGGATTCTAGATTTCTCAGCTACAGCTGGAACAATTTAGGGCCATACTCAGACTTGATGATTTGACTCGATAATTAGTAGCACATTTCAAACATTTTAAATGAGACCTAAGGTTAGGTCTTTCTTAGTTATTCTGGCATAAATATGGAAGAATTTCTTTCATTTCAAAAGTTCCAATGTCTGTGAGTGTGCAGATGCTTGGACTTTAAGACAAGCATTGTGGCTGATATCAGGGCAGGATCTTCACTTTCATTTGCCAGTTTTATTCTACTCCAGTAATCATCTGCATCTGTCCTTGCAATATTCACCTTGCCTGAGATTTGCATGGCAGTAAATAGCCTGTGCTCCCCCATAACTGCTCTGGGCTTTCCTACGGCCACAAGTAGCCTGTATTGTGTAGAGAACCCAGCAACTGCTCTTGGGTACCAGAGTTCTTCCACATTCTCTAGTTTAAGAAATTAAAACTGTAGCTAATCTGGATTTCATTCTGACGTAGCTCCAGGCTATGGGCAGACTCTCTGTTCTAGTTGGGAAAACCAAGATTAAATTAAGTAAATGGAGGATACAGTAAATCCAGGATCATTTAAAAAACACCTTGTGTCAGGTAGATTTGGGTAATAGCTGAAGACAGTAATCCTTTCTCATGATTGACTTCAACTTAAATATTTCCTTTAAGTACTCACCATATTGCTTAGTAATTTGTCATCATTCTGAAAGGCTGGAGCTGCATTATATATTGTTGCCCATAAAGGGCTGCCTGCTGCTGCTTCCAAGAGAAGAGGAGTTTGCAGCATCCATAAGTGCTTTCCCGGTTCTCCCATCAGTGACTTGAGGTGGCTCCTAATGGTCTGAGCTCAGGGGGCTGAACAGCCCTGAACACCATGACTCAGTTTTCTGTTAAGTTTTTCCAGAATATTTTCTTGACATTTAAATGACAAAGTTTGTTATTCCACAGCTTCCTAAGGCAAGCAATTCAATAGAGGCAGTTATTTAGAGGAAGAGCCAGAACCCAGAGTGTGGCTAATAGTTTTTAAAGCACCTTGTAGAGAGCTTCATGCCTGCTCTGCAGAAGAGATTTCCCTGAAGGGTCCTTTGAGGTGACAGAATGGTCTCCCCTTATGTAAAATATCCTCTCTATATGGCCATTATATGATAATTTACTGTCTTGCACACCTATGGTCTGTGGCCAACAAGTGAGAGAAATAACTACATGGAGGCATAAGTGGGCACAGCAGCCTTGTCCAGCCTCCCCTGTGGCAGATGAAAATGAGCTTTGGCAGTGAACTGGGGCTCAGTAAGAGGAACAAGTTTAATATCTAACTCAGTGTGATCTCTAGCATTTTATTTGATCTGTCTGCATTAAATTTCCCTACCTGTGAATGTTATGATGCTTCATTTGTCTGTATTGGCTGTAGACTAGTCTGATAAGGTGTATAGTCTTATACACACCTAGCACATTAGGGACAGGATTTGACTGGATCTTTAGGTAATGCTCTGATAAAAATACTGAAATATGAAAACATTGTTTCAGGTAACTGCTTCATCTATATTTAGTTATGTAAAAGGCATATGCTGAATTAAAGAACCACTGAAAGCTTTATTAGAAAACAGTCACATCTGCCACATAGAGCATGTCTGTTTTTCTTCATTTTACTCCAATTAATCCACAGAAGTCAGATTTTTCTCTCATTTTTGATTGTAATTTCTGGTACTATCTGAAGGGAGGAAAGCATAGATTTATATGTTGATGTCCCCTACTATGCAAGCTGCAGTAATATTTAGCACATGGTCACGTGTTAATACAACTTTTAAAATTATTTTTAGATTCCATTAAAATCTGTTGGCTCTGTATGTGGTAGGTTCCCCAGCACCGAGAGCACATAATTCAGGGCTGTCCCTGAGGAAGGAATCCCATCCAGCTCCTGACTTGGCTAGTTTTTGAATTTCCATGGTTGTATGTTCTGAGCAACCAAGACTGATAGGAGCCACTTAATTTTCACAGAGAAAAAAACTCTGAAGCCTATTTTTTTGTCTATATATATATATCATCATTTTGCCAGCTTTTGGCACTCAGATCTTTGCTAACCTGTTTTGCAGCTTGCTCTGAGATACCTCTTCAGAGTTTTTGTGTTCACTCAGTGTCCTAATATGTTCTGTGTGAAAAAATAGTTCTCAGCTCTGCTGATTCGGACGTTGAGGTAAAAAAAATTGAAGAAAAATGGGTAAATAGCAAGTTTGTGTCCTCATTAATGAGTAAGGGACAGGAGGTAAAATGGAAAAAGGTTTATAAATAGTATTATTTAATATATGATTTTCTACTTGATGTAGAAGTGATACTAAAGATTTTATGGAATCGATTAATTTGATGAAGAATGTAATACTAATTGTCTGTAATTATATACTTTGTGGATAGTATGCCTAGAAAGACTGTCATTCATGAAGTAATTAAAAGGTATAGGTGCATTTTTCTTTCAATGTACACAATATTGTCATTCTTCCCAATTTATTTATGTCAGAGAGTCAGGATGGCTGGGATAGGAGAGAAGGTGGGGTTCATAAAAGTAAGGAAGTAATTAATGATGTCAGAAATCAAATGGCTCTGGGAATTGCTTTGGACCTGTGTTACCTTTCTCTGTGTTACCCTTCCTCAATTATTTTGTGATTAGGCAGACAAAGGCACTCTTTCTGTTTGGGATCTGTATGGCTGCAAGTACTGGCATAGATCAGATTCCATTATGAGGACCACGATTTGCATTTACAGCAACAGAACTGAGACCTGGACTAACTGCATTTGAAATCAATTATTCTGGGTTGACACAGCAGTAAGTAGAGTCATGATGATGCTGTGGTTGAATTGGTGTAAATGTTCTCTGGAATATTCCAAGAGAGTATGAAAAATAAATGTCAAAATCAGGTTGTTTTCAGGTGGAGGGACTGAGTACTTAACACAGTGATAGAAGTGCAAAGCTTTTCTAGGGTGTTGATCAAGTTTTTAAGTGGTTGAAAAGCAGACTGGTGGTTTTAGTTCTGTTTTTTAATTGAGAAAATGAGACACTACTCTCTAGCATAGTGATTGCAGAAGGCTGAGAATAAAGCTTAGGTTTCCTGAATTCAAGTTCCTCAATGAGCTCTGTGTGAATCTGAGTCCTCCTGAATTATCTTCAGGGAGGAGATGTCACACTGAATTGTGATTACTTAGCAACTCTCTGAATGTGAACATCCTAAAAGGTTTGAAAGTGAGCATCATGAGAAAATCTGTTTTTATCTGTGTTTCTAAAGGCAAATGTGGTAGTCATCTAAAATATGGAGGAGGAGGGGAAACATATCCCTTAATTGTCTTTGCATCTTACAGTATTACCAGGAGCAGGATGTTGCCCATGTTAAATTCTGTGTAATGTCTTATCAGTGTGTAAGCTTCTATACAATGTTTCCCATATCCTGGATCTTTTCTCAGTGTTGTGTTTATTTTTTTGCCTTTCCAAAATATCTGTTCCTTATAGGGAAGAGGAAGACTGCTGTAATGTTCTCTGTGTAAATCATTTGCTGGGAGATGAGATGTGTTAGAGAATTTCATGCGATCAGAGACTCTTAAAAATGGCAGAACATCACTGTTTCATGCACACTAAAGGGTTGTAAATAAGCAACTATCCAAAAATAACCATAGTTTTTGGCATGGACAAGAATACTTGGCAGGAAGCTTGTCTGAAGATAACACACAAGACTACTACTTTAAGTATTCGGGTGTAGGGGGTTTTGTGTTGTGGTTGGTCAGTCGGTTTGTTTGTTTGTTTTGTTGTTCTTAATAAGATCAAAAGATTTCCTGCAGGTTTTGACATGATAATTTGTATTTGAACAGTTTTGAGGGCATATTGTGTGTAATTAAGTTTATAGACTTGTTCAAAACCTCAGATAGTCATCTCCTACACAGAAATGGCAGCACATCTATCATATTTTCAGTAGCAAGGGGAAGCAGGCTGTCTCAGAGCCATTTAAAATGCTTTTCTTTCATATTTGCCAAGTTCTTCTATTCTCTGTAGGTTTTCATGGCTCAGACCTCTGAAAGCTCTTCCATACATGGTTAAAGTGTAAGCACTGATGGGGGAGGGAGGATGGAGGGAACAACCTACTGAGCTGACAGAATTTTAAACAAACTTGGGTGGTTTTCTTGAGACAGTATTTCAGCCCCAAGTCATACATATATATTCAAATGCAGGGCATTTCTCAGCCTTAGTCGTGCTGGAAACTAGATGAATTAAGTATCCATATAGAGTGCATGCAGTGGGTTGGTGTCCAGCAAGGGTAGATAGCCTCTATGCTCCCTGCATTCAGGCCCATCTTAGCCAGGATCCTTTTCTGGAATCTTATTTATACAAGATTCCTTCAGCCTTTCTGCCTTTGTCCATCTTTTACACACATGTTATTGAAATAACTTGGTTGATATCACCATCTTTTAATGGTGGGAATCCTTTGCAAATCCTCTTGTTTTCCCCTTAAAGTAGCTTATCATGGACAGCACTTACTTTTGAGCTGCTTGGTAATAGATGATCAGCAGAAGTATTGGGTCAAATGTTGTATACTATTTCTAATTGAAAATATCCTTTGACATAATTGAAAGATTTCTGTGTAACTGAGCCCTCTTCCAAGCTAGAAACATATTGAGGGACTGATTTGGTCTAGTGCCACTAATGTCAGACAGACTGAGTTGTCATACTGTCTGTCACAAGCCTGTTGTGTTATACTGATCAAATAATCTGGTTGTTTTGGATAGAATTTCCAAAAGCACACAGCAGTTATGTAAATCCATTCCTATTCAAGCTGATGGAGGCCTAATTCTTATTTCCACTAAGGCTCCATTACACTGCCTGGCGAGGTCAAGATACTTAAAACTAGGCTTTTCGCCCTACCGCAGGAGTATAAAGGGATCCCATGGAAATGCAAATCTGAGACTGACAATTTTTCCATTGACTTCAGTGGAAGCAAGATAAAACAGAGCAGCTTTTTAGTAATTTCAGCTTCTGTGTTTTCCTAATGTAAAAACAAGCCTAGCATCATGTACCTACTTCATACAAATGCAGCAAAGCTAATTTAATGTTTGCCCGGCTGTTTGAAGATGTCCAGTGCTGCATAAGTGTCAACTTTTATCATTACCTTGAACTAACTTTCTCATCAGGGAAAATTTTGTATTGTATTTTATCTCTGTGAGAAATATCCCTAAATCCAAGTAATTTAGTTTAGTAAGAGTGTGCATTGTTCATGAATGTAAGATCCTCGCATGTGATGAGGACTTCTGATGTGTGGGACTGTATCGTTGCGGGAGGGCGTTGGGTCTCATGTTAACCATGTTGTAGGTCACGAGACTGTTGGTGGGAGCCAATTTCTTTCTGTCCCAACGCTACAAGAATCTATCAGTTGCTAATGGCATTTTGTAATGGATCCTTGCAAAAGTTCAAAAGCATATGAGGATCCCTGTCTTCTAAATGTCATGTGTATTTTGCAGACTGATAATGAAGCATTTTGTTACCATGATGAATCGCCTTTTCTTCTGTTGACATTCTAGAGCTCAAATTAATACCACACTGTAGCTCGGGATCACATTGCTCAATTTGTATTAAAAGCGCTAGCAGAAATAAAAATATATTTTAAGGGTGTTATTGTTACATGAGCTGAAATGGTTGTTAGATAAATTCAGAGACTATTATAGAAAGTCTCCAATTTAATTGGAACATACAAACACATACTAACAGATGCCTAAAAACCCTTGCCTGAAAGAGAAATTTCTGCCTAAATGAGTGACTGCTTTGCTGTCAGTCAACTTGCTTGGAAAAGGCTGTTTGTGTACAAAATTGCAAAGTCAAATCCTAAATAAAGAATGCAACATGGTTAATCTGTGCAAATGTGGGGCCACCTTGCAACACAAAGCTTTTGCCATCTCTCTAAATAGATGAGTATGGTGCAAAAAAGGTCATGGTCTAAAATGTTACTTCAGGAGACAGCTCATTCTGTTTCCATTCCGTGGTGTTGTCACTGGATTTACATGATCAATAGTGTACATAAATCTTTCATGGACTTAATCTATATTTCTTTCTCTTGGTGTTGTATTTTTGTATACATCAACATTAGAATCTGTCAACAGGATCCAGCAGAACAGTTTATTAAATACAGTGCTGATATTGACTGTTCCTGGAATGCAACCTGATTTTACAATTAGAAAAGGTTACCTGGGGTTTGTTAGCACAGGAGCAGTAAAGCAGGTTGTAAATGAGTAGATCAGCACTTTCCCATAACTGTGTAGCCAGCTGAGAGAATTCCTTACCATCTCTGGTGTCCAGTGCAGTATATGTTAAGCAGCCTATGTTGAAATGCTGTTATTGGCTACACTATGTTACAATTTGTACAGCTGTCCAGATCTCCCAGTACTCCAAAGATGATGTATTCAGAGACCAATGACCGTCCTTAGGAGTATGGCTGCAGTCAGGATGCAGCTTTTTCCTCTGAGGAATATAGACCCTAACATAGCTTTTACGAGATGAGCCCTGACCTCATCTCTGTCAAACGAGAGAGAGGTGCCAGGATTTTAGTCTAATTTGAATGCTCAGCCACACAGCCCCCATGGGCACATTGGAAAGGTAAAAGGGTGACCATGTATGAAATTGCTGTTTTACCATTCTAGACCCTTCGCTTTCACCAAGGAATTGTGCCATTTGCTATTTGGTTAGTTATTTTAATGCCACAGGATCCTAAATATTCCACTATAGCCCGGTCTATATTTTAAGTACAACCACATTTCCAGTCTGGAACTGACCCCTTTAGCTGTGGTATTTCCCCCAAATATGGTTGGCTTCAAACAATCTCACTGCCAACACAAACCGCAACTTTAAAATCCACAGATTTAAGTCTGTTACAAGCTGATGCTATCTAACTATGTATACACTGTTCTGATGGGAGAAGAAATCTGTGGGGCTGTTCAGTGCTGTGTGGCTGTTCCCTTTCTTTTTGTAAAGGATTAAGCATCTCCATGTAGCAGGGAATGAGATCAGCCCTGCAAATGGGGGCTGCAGCCTATATGCTATGATCCACATCTAGCTAGGTGTCATGATCTTGGCTATTGCTACCTCAGGCTGAGACAGAGATTTTATTGCTTTGTTTCCTAGGGGAAACTCACACCTCTATAAAAAAACCCTAGGTTTCCAGGCTCTTTCTATAATCAGTAGTGAAAGAAAAGCACTGCGATGTGGTGATTTGTTCCAGCTTATGTGCTTGTTGTAGGACAGGATTACTTGTCCCCTCAAAACCATTGTCTACAGAGGCAATGTCTAAATGCCTGACATTTTACTAATTCCAGTTAGGTGAAGTGGATCCTGCCATTACTATTTCTCTCTCATGTCTGTTCATGTGAAATGTCCATGTTTAGAGTCAATGGCATCTTGAATGAGAATTTATGAAGGTCCTGTATGTGTATGTGCTGATTTGCAAGCCACGCTTCGGCAACATGGGGTTTTTTTTAAGATTCTCACTGCTGGAAAGCACTGAATGGCTGGTCACATTGGGAAATAGAAAGTACTGGGTCATGAAGAGATAATGAAAAGTACAGCTCCTTGCAAGATCTAAAATTTCTGAGGATTAAAAGTGTTAGATTTTTGTGCTACGGATGCTTCAAGTGCATGATTATCTTCAGTGGTTACTTGGAGCTGAGTGGGATTTCACTTTTTTGCACGTGTGAAGTTGTTAATTAGAAATGAACAGTTCTGCTCTGAACACATCCTCTGAACACATCACATAATTGTTGTGAAAACTTACCATGAATTTTCAAAGAATGTAAGCTGGGGTAAAGTTAAATCTCTTTAGTAAAGTCCAATGGCACTTGCATAAGTGGTGTGCCTCTTCAGAAACCTTCTGTAATTGTAGCTGTTTACATCCTTAAAGTTACAGTTAATTTTGTTCAGTGAAAGAGATAATGAATACAGAGATAAATAGTTGCAGGGATAAATTCTGGTATTTCAGCTTTTTGAAACCTGTACCTGCTGGTATGCAAGCCATACTGGGGTTTCTTTAATATGCAGAATGTCAGGAGACCCACTTTATCATTCCAAGAGGGCTGGTATTCTGTTTTTATTAATTTTTTGGGGGGTGGGAAGAAGGAGTTGTAGTAAGATACTGTGTTCTTGTCTAATAGTAATGGTGGATTTCCCTTTGCTGTCTGCTAAACTACTTCACTGCTGTGGCCAGAGCTGTTTCCTGGTAGGGACTGTTTGGATGGAAGGTGCTTCTGTGTGTGTGATGAGTTCCTCTTCACAAGGCACTGGGCAGATAACTTGTTTCACACAGTCCAAAGAAGCTATAATATAGAGGTGACTTCTGCTCACTCCTGCACTGGCTTCAGGATCCTGTTGTCATAGACCAGTTATTATGTAGAGAGCGATTCTCTTCAGAGTCATCCAATTTCTTCATTATGTTGTTTATGTGCTTCTCTAGGCATGCTTGTGGAGGGTGTCTGTTGAAGGGAGTCAGCACTTCACTCTATAAGCATATTAATTAACTCCTATTATCCTTATTGTAGACATGGAGCCCCAAATCACTTTGCTTATTTAGAGAAGCAGAGCCTGGAGAGGGTTTGCTGTATTATTAAGGATGCTCTTTGTGATTTCAGGAATCTACTGACAATTGACTGCACTGTAGACTCAGTTCATCAGGCCATTTGTGGTTTCCTTTGGGACTTTAGACAAAACATCCTGCTGGTGCTTCAAATTTCTCCATTGACAGAGCAAGGACAACTCTTGCTTAGTCACAGCTAGAGGGACTTTTCAGCTTAGCGCTGCTATGAAATTGTTGAGATGACATATGCTATAGAAATGTATCATTTTGTTCTGACTGAAATGCAGCATTACCGTTCCCCTTGTAATTATCTGTAAAAAGAGTTCCAGGACTTCAGCACTAAGAGCAGTTCTCCTACTGCATCTCCGGGCAAGTTCTTGCTATTTGTAACAACATAGTTTCCATTTGTCATGACAGACTATTTCTAAGCTTTCCTCATTAGTTAGGACTGGAATATATCACTTTATTTGTTTCTGTAGATGCTTTCATCAGAAACCAAGTCCAGATGTAGCGAGTTGGCAGTCGATCAGGTTGAACTACCCGAGGTTTTGCTGAGACTAAATAAGGCTTAAATATTTTCATTCTGTTTCCTCTTCACCTTACTTATCATGCTGGCATTGACAGAAGCAAGGCTGCTTTCCTGAGTGCTGATCACCCTTCTGCATGGTCAGTAAGTGCTGTTAGCAGTGTTTAAAATACAAGTGACTTGTTGATGCAAGAGAGAGACAGGGGTTTGAATAGCTAACGCTCCTTGTTTTGGCAAGCCTATTAAGATGTCAAGTGGCTCCTACAGTGGGCAAGATTCTGAGACCTGCAGTAGCACAGCCCTGACATTTGGAACTGGCAGCCAGCCCTGAAGGTAATAGTGCACTCAGTCTGTTTTCACAGTGTGTCTCCTCACAGGTCTATATCTGGTAATAGGCTGCCTGCCGCTGGCAATTTGCATGGCAATCCCGACTAATTGCCAACAGCGTTTTCACCTGTCAGGAACAATTCCTAATCAAATACTGCCTTTCTGCAACTCTGGGCAATTACCATGTGTGTTAAAAGATGTATTATAATGTATGGTCGTTGGTAAACAATAGCATTGTACTGACTTTTGCCTTCTGCTTCCTGAAGAATGCTGGTAGAAGGCAACTTGCTGCAAAACATGGCTACTTCTGAATCACAGAAGGCGTCCTTTTTTTTTGTGTGTATGTGCAGGAGCCAAGAGTGAGCAATGGTTTATACTTGGAGTGGGGTGTGTGCTTCAGGGGTGCTAATGCCCCCAGAAGGGCCTCACAGTGAGGCAATTAACTTTGTCACCCTTTTAGAATAAAAGACACAATGTCCAACCCCTCAAGCTAAGGTCTTGGAGCAATGTGGGCTTTATGAAAAGTGCTGTTCTGATTTTCAGCAGCTGAGTTAGTAAAACAGCATGATTTGGCATCTAGTTATAGAAGAGGTTGGGGAAGGATATTGCTTGCCAAATATGCAAAGCTTTTCTGTGATTTACTTCGGCTAAGATGTGAAATACATCCTACTCAGTCTGAGCTAAGGAGGAACCCTGGGGCTAGGAAAGCACAGAGTTCTGAATGGCAAGTGGAGAGTGGAGAAGCTGTGAACTCCCTAGGAAATGATGACAGACTCACCTCCGGATTGAACCCCTAGGACAGTTCTCTATATGACACGGTGGGATGATAAGATTTGGTAGAAGATGAAAGTAAGGCTCGGCTCCTGTTTCAGAAGAGCTCCTGCAGTGTTTTGTTGAACACAGAGTGCTGTTAGAACTTCCAACTGCTAATTAACTGCAGATGCTATTTTAGTTACCGGTACCAAATCTGTTGAATCGTCTGTGTATGGACTTTTGACTTCAGAAAACTCTAAATTAGAATTTGTCCTTTGCTTCTCTGGAATTAGGCTTCCTGAATGCTTTCCTGTGAATTATGCAGATGATGAGGAGAATAAAACATGCCAGAATATATCCAAATTTAGTTCACGGAAGTTACTAGAGTAGAAGTTGTTTGCTTGCAAAATTTTGTCTCCTTTGAGGAAATGCATGTACCAGAGACCTCAGTGAATCATGGAAGATCTTCTATGGAAGATCTCATTCTGTACAACTGAGAACTCACTCTGAAATGTCATCTAAACTGAGTTAAAATATGTTTAGTCATCTTTCTTGTCACAAAGTACATGCAGGATTCCTCTTTTCTTGTTGCTACATGACAATTTTCTGATAGCAAAGCAAGAGAGGATTAACATGTACAATAAGTCAGGTCCGTGAGAAGAACATTTAACTGGTACAGTGTGCCAGAAATGTGTGCATGCTGTGAATGTAGGTTATGGAAAAACTGCACCTTCTGGACACAGATCACTCCACCTTCCTCAGTCTCTAAAAAGAAACAGCAAGATCTCAGTGCATGAATATAACTGCACTGACACAACCTTGGTAAAGTTAGTAATGGATCGTATTTCATACCAGTTCCTCAGCAGATCAGCTTTCATTTTATCAGCTCCCTCCTTTTTCAAGGGCCTTGGTCTGATTCCTGTTAAACAAAGAGCTGCTGCTTTATTGCTTTTGAAATGGGGCTCAAGAATTCACTTACATAAAAATGCCTTGAAATCAGTGGGTGCTTTGCTATAGAGCATGCCATGTTCATCTCCTGCTCACAAAAGGTTTATTGTCACTACATCATCAATGAGACAAAGAGGTGTGATAATTGCTGGCTCAGGGAGCTGTGGAAATCTGGTTAAGAAATTCTTCCAATGTGGAGGTGACTTCGGGGTGAAGCTAAGGCTCAACAGGCAGAGTTCATGTAGTTACCTCTGTGGCATGGATGTGCCTGGATGGTCTAAGCGACTTCTATCTGTTACAGAGCCTCCTAAGACTACTGTTTGACCCCCACTTCAAAAAACACAGAAAGTGTCTGGCTCAATAAAAGGTGAGAAATGAAAATAAAATTTTTAATTATTGTGAAAGCTTATTCAGCATCTTTTGGTATGTAATACAGCTGGAACTTCTATAACATGAGCTATGGGGAATTTAGAATGAAATCGTTCTCCTTCTAAAGTTTGAACTTCTTTCAGGAGTACATGTTGCTGTGAGCACATATTATAAACAACACCATAACAGTTCATCATAGTCACCTTCACTGCATGCAGGCCTCACAGGTTTTAGCTGTCAAGAAACAAAGAACTGAGCCTGTAATACCTTGTGCCTCTTGATACTGATCTTTGGAATTGGGATATCTTCCTAACTCATTCTACTCCTGTCATAATGGGAGCAGTTCTGTTTACTCTGTTTGCAGGGAAATATGATGAAACAGTGCTGGCTTATGCTTGCTGAGAACAGGAGTACAGTGCAGTGGAAGTTCCCAAGATCCTGACAGCTTAGCAACTGGACGCTTGTCTTTGTTAGTGTTTGAACATCTGTTTAATGAGTAACCCCCAAGACAAGTGAGTACCTTGCTCCTTTCAGGACAAAACTAATGTTTCAACAACTTGTTGACAATGTTTTGGCCTAGCATCATTATAGCTTGCTGAGCTGTGCTATAATCAAACCAAGCCCTTTGTTATCTGAATGGGTGGATGGGAAAAAGTATCTATTGTGTTACAGCCAAATAGAAAGCAGATGAGTTACTGGTCTTCTGAAATGTGTGTCACTTTTACTAGGAAGTCGGGTTCAAAAGGTCTTTTCAGCCCTTGCCATCCAGAGGAAATTGTCTACTTGAGCCAAATCATTTTCTGCTTCTGAATGCATGGCTAAGCTCTTCTTAGCAGCCCCTTCGCCAGGGTGGGTGAGCTGTTTATGTGGGGAGTGTCTGCTAAACTCCAAGTTTGTGTTAAAAAAGTGCAGGTGTGATAGATGATGGATGGGAGAAAGGACACTTGATTCTCCACAGCACTGATTTGTTCTAGTCAGTGAAGTTCCATGAAGTCCATGTACAAATTTAAGTTCCTGGGTCTGAAGGGCAAGAGGCTTTGTGTAAAATCTGTCACGGAGTTAATAGAAAAATTAATCTAACCAAGATGTGGTCTCATAAATGTCAACGCTATCTGAGGCTGAAGTTTTGACTTGTATTAAGTGTATAAATATTTGCAGAGACATCAGTAAGGGTAGTTAGAATCTTATGCAGCACTGAATAAGAAACAAGCTGAGTTTGATCTGGATGTCTAATGCCAAATAAGTTACTCATATATTTCTCTCAGATTTTAATACTTTCCTGATTTTTAATATTAAAAAATGGAGTAATGTCACCTCAGGACCATTTTAAAAATCACCAGGATATTGGATAATTTTGTCTTAGTCAGTCTTACAATAGTATCGTTTTTCCATTTCAGAATTCTGCAACCATATTTGAATGTTCTGTCTGTGCTATCCTGGACATCTTTGCTGCTCTCATCAAGCACGTGTCTTAGTTATGTCTTGGCGCCAGTTTGTAGTCTGCCGTATCTTTTGTCTCTAACTTTTTTTTTAATAATAAGTCTGAAGAGTTTATAGTTCATTTTAGTTTTTGTGAGGTGTCCTCATCTCACAGATATTTAATGACCATATTAGGGAACTTCTGAAAGCCCAGAGAATCTAGTTTATAGGATTAGGTCTGAAAGTTTAGTATGCTTACAGACTTTGAAAAACAACTTGACTTGCTGGCTTGCATTTTATGCAAAGCTGTAAACAAGAGGAGAGTAATCAAAGCTTGGCTTGTTCATGGATGTGAACTTTTAAATTATGTCATGGGAAAGATAAGAAAAGGCCACTTACTCAGATTCATGGATAGCATCTATTTTGGCAAGTAACTCTTGTAGTAGGTACAAAGATACATAGGTCATGCTGTTGTTGTACCCTTTGACAATTCTGAGTGACACCCCTAAAATGTAAGGGACCAACATGCCAGTGCAGGGCAGGGAAGCATTGATGTTTGTGTAGACAAAGGAATTCTAAAGAATGTTCTGCAGATGTACTCCCTTCTTGTGTGTTACCGTTATATCTCACATTTCATGTCATATTTAGCTATAAAGTGTATCTGCTTCAGCATTTGGATAGAATCCAAATGAATAAAAGGACTTTCAATGCAAAAACAAGGTTGTTGTGGGTCATCTGTTATGAGCTATGTAGATTTTTAAATAGTACCAGGATCTTTCTGTGCCACTTTTTTTTCTATATTTGTTCTGAGCTTTTAATAATGTTTTTCAAACTTATTTTCTGTAGTCACAAAGAAACCTGAGGCTCTTAAATATTTATATGATCCACGAATTAAAAAAAAAAAAAGTATTAGCCCTTTATGGAGTATGGCTATACCTACTCTACAAGAGGATGCAGCCATTGCAGCTCTTTTGCAGTGGAAGTACAGCGCTCACTTTTACAGGAAACACAGGTATTTTTGGCTCTGAAGGATGATGCCCAGCATGGGCCTTCAGAGGCAATAGAGTCTTTAAAGGGAAGTCAGCCTGTTTAAAAGTAATAAGCAAACTGCCTAGGCCATGTGTAGATTTACATGGGAAATACCCACATGAAACACTTGACTGATCTCAACTGGAACTGGTAGCAGCCTTCCTTGTGCCCAGGAGGTGCTGCTATAGCCAGGTAGCAGCTAGCTCAGAGCTTGCTCACGTATCTCAGTGTAGCCCTGCATTGTACAGAGTAGGCATTCCTAGAATGTTATTTTTTGTTTAGTTGAAACCTAAGATTCCTGGTTACTGCATGAGCTGCAGGCTTTGCAGAAAAAACCCGGCCATTGTGGCAGTCACGGTCAAAGCATAAGAGTTGGCATGGCTGCACCTTCTGCATTCAGCCCACATTGGACTTACTGCAGGTTAGTATCCTCTGACTTCACAGGAGGGAAACCCTCCTGCGAGGCAGGATCGAATTCTGTTTCATGCCTGCCGCAGAGTAAACTGTGAAGGGAGCTGGGCCCAAGGAGAACTACTGCCTTGACACTTACACCTCTTTTTGCTGAGCTCAACACCCCATTCTCACGTTTCTCTGGCTGACCAAGACACATCCTCCTGCATCACGGGAGGACAGAATTTCCCATCAAGTACATTTATGGAAGACAGATGGGAAAGCAAGTGTCCCCTGTGACAACTCTTCCTTCTCTTGAGCTGTTGAAATTACAGTAGACACCGAAGGCTTCAGTTCTGAGAGGCTGAAGAAAACCTCTGATTTGGTTCAGGTTTGGCATTTTCCAGCTATGCCAAGCACGAGGCAGGATGTAGCAGCAGTCTGACCTGTTTGCAGCTCTGGCTCTCAGTGTGCACAGGCAAAAGTGACTGAGCTCTGCTGAGGGATCCTCAGCTGAGCACATTGCATCACCCAGTCCCAGCACCCAGAGCATTCATGTGATGGTCAAAGGGAGGCAGTGACTTCTGAGAAATGTCACCAAGTATGTAGAAGATCATTCTACTTGACAGCATTTCAGCTTTATGACTCTCGCCTCCTTTGTCTTTTGTATTGTAGGCTTTTGTATAAAGTAGGATCTGTATTTCCCAAGAGTTAATGCCTAGAGGACAGCGTGAAGTCCTGTGTCCATGGTATTACTGCTTCAGATGTTCTTGAATCAGAATGTGAGCTCCCCCCATCCCAAATTAAACTATCTCTGTTTGTCATGTAAGAATATACATTAGAATTACTTTTCTTTGTCTTCTGGTTCTCCAAGATTTTTTCTTCACAGTGAGTGTCAGTAACTCCTCTTTTTTTATTTTTGGGTGTTGTTTTTTTATTTATCTTAGATGAAACCTGGGATTGTTATGCAATCTCTCGTTTCCATCAGGTGTGGCTTTATGAAAACATCACAAATTGTAGGAGCTGACAACAACATACTAGATGGGCAGTGCCCAAGGGTGTGGCACTTTGTGCTGTGCCCATTCTTAACTGACATGGTTTAGAGCAGCTCTGTTGTGGGCAATTCTGAATGGGTTCAAGCTTCAAGAATTCCCGATGAGATTTTTGCTTGAAGACTGAATGTTGTCATTCGACTAGAGCTATGGGTGAAGAATTCAGTATTTTTGCAGTGACATTTTGGAATTACGTCAGTTACTGGAAGAGTGGATTTTAAAAATCTGGGCTGCTTTTTAGCATGGGGGCTTTGCTGAAGACAGTGGCTTTTAAGGCCACTAAGTTTAGGAGGCCCTTAGATGAGAAATGAATCTGTCAAATATTGTGCACTTCAGGGAGGTCTGAGTATGAAGACCAAAGATGGAGTTTTTTTGGTGCTCATCTTCATTCACAAGAGCAGACTGAGTCACAGCTGGGGCAGACTTTAGGGGGAGGATGCTTGAGCTGAAGTAAGCAACTTGCTGCTTTCCAGCTCACTCAAGGAGTAGAATTACCAGTTCTTCTTCCAGACAATACTGCAGCCCTGCTCACTGGCATTGGCGCATCCCGAAACTATGGAGAATCTGAACCCATGATTTGAGCATCCATCACACACAAAACCATGTAAGGGCCAAAGAGGAATTTTACAGCCTGTTTAATTCTAACAATGCCTTAGAGCAGACCCTGAAGGAACAAGTCTGGGGTTGCAAATGAAGAGAGAGGTGCCTTTGGGCTTGTTATTCTAGTAGCTCTGCCAGTTGTAGCTATTATTTATGGTAATATAGTTGTCTAATAATTTTTGAGAGCCAGTAAAGGAATGTCCCTACAGTATTCCCTTCTTGCCCTATGCTAATAAATTCCTCAGCTTGATTTTCATGCCACCTTTTAAAATTTATTTTTATGAAAGAATATCTATTACACTTAATGCATTCTTAGAGTATGGAGCAGGATAAATCAGTGCATCCCAATCTTGCTTCACAATTATTCATTCATTACTTGACTTGCAGCCTGAAATTAATCAGCTCTTCTTCTATGCTTCCATCTTTTTCAGCTAAATATTCTTTAATCCTTCTTTGTAACCTCAATGTATGTTTGTCATTCTGTCTCTTAAGCATTGATTTGATTTAGTTGTCTAATCTTACAAGGTTCCTTGGTATTATTTAATTATACATTGGTTAATGAGTCAGATGTTCTGGTCTGCTGCTTCAGGAGTCTGCCTGATTCTTTCTGTGGCTGTTGCCTGGATCATTTTGAATCCCAACCGAGGTAATGATGTGGTCCCAGGACTTCAACAGCTTCCACATACCTGGTTCAGGCTGCTACTTCATTATTCCCTTCCTGTGCTTTAGACAAGAAGGAATTGTCCTAAATCATGTTTATGAGGCCCTGCCACCCTAGGCAGGGTGGTGCATAGTCCAGCAGCAATAGCAGCCTTGAAATTGTCTGCTGTGTTCCCCTTCAGCATTCTGTAGCAGTAACCTGCAGTGTGAAGTAGCTGTAACTTCACATTTTCTGGCCCAAACACTGATCCTCTGAGAGCTTCTGTTTGATCAGGTTTAGACTCTTAGAAAAGCTGTCTGAGCAGAGGATGTTTCTGAGTTGTTTTCATCCATTTTAAGGATGCCACAATCATACCTGATGTAACTTTGCCAGCTGCTTGGTCGCTTGCAGTGTTCAAGCACAAAATACAGAGTTGGAAGGGAGTCTCATGAGAATTTGTCTCATAATGGTTATAGTTTTCTTTTCTTATGTTATGTATAAAGACATCAAAACAACATGAGGTTTAAAGAAATATGAAACATTAATTTGTTCTTTAGAACAGGAAGTGATCTTCTCTTCCTGTAGACCTGATCAAGAGCCTTTTGCCCTTTGTTTTGCCAAGAATAGACCATGTTTTCAGGGTCTGAGTCTAATTTCCGAGTTACAAGAACAACAAAAAGCCTTTTAAAATCTCAGCAGAAAAATATTATAATCTTGTGTGCAAATGTGGAGGAGCAGTAGTGTGTAAGCACATTGGCAGACAGGGATAGAAGCAAGCAAGGTGACTTGCTTCCATAAGACACGCTTGCAGTTTCACTGCAACTTGGAGCCAATGTATGGAGAAAGCAGAGGGGCCTTTCACATCAATTACACAGCTCATGGACAGTGTGCCTTGTAGATTTTCTGTGAGATGATAGTGACCCCATGCAGTGCATTGTTCCTTTTCTCCTTTCCATCTGTTCAGTGTTTCAGCTTCTCAGATCACTAGAAGCCTGCTATTGATTTTTAGATGTGTCCTAAGTTTGAAATAAATTTTATATAGTGACCTCATACTGCCAGAAAAAAAAATTTAGACACCTTCAGCCCAAAGTATACCCTTAAATAAATGGAAGATGTTTGCAAATCATGACAATCTATTTATAGTCCTCCGGGAACGCCTGAACTGAAAGGAAATCACCACCACCTTGGTGCTTATTGATCCATGCAAGGTAGATCTTTCTTTTTATGGGAGATTTCAGCCACTTTACTCTTTGTTCTCTATATGTTGGTATCTATTCATCTCTCTTTTGGTATATGCATGGCAGCACCAAATAGTAACAGTTGTGTCTGTCTTTGGCCAGCGTGTTGTGATTTCATTTGCAGGAGTGCAGTCTCTGTGTTAGATCAGACAGCTTCTGCTCTGGCAATGGTACGTCTGCCTGACATGCCCCATTGCTCCTGCAATCTACAGCCAAACCCTCTTTGTCATTCCACTGTTCCTTTTCTCATTTCCATCTGTTTGCCGTTCTGGAGTTTCTTGAATAATGGAGACACAGTGATTGCTTTTGAGATGTGTCATAAGCTTGTCATAAGCATTTTCTTTCCTTTAGTAGCCCTGTTTGCCAGGCAGTGCAGTTGGAGGATACAGTAAAGGCAATTGACAACTTATTCCAGCTGTTCAACTGAAGCAAATGCCAGTGGCTCTTCTGTGTGTTTCCCTGCTTGCTGTCCACATTGATTTTATATTATTCTTGGCAAAAATACAGAGGCCTCTTATTTTAGCCACCGAAATTTAAGGGGACCTTATTGCTTGAAGTGTTAGACCAAAAGAGATTAGGGAGATGAGGAAAATAAGTGCTTTTACTTTAAAGGATTACTGATATAAAATCTAAGGCAAGAAACTTACTCCTGTTCTTAATTTTGCATGCTTCACCCTTCCTGTGTTCATTGAGGTAAAATTCATTACCATAGTTGTTAGCTGTGAAAAATTATATTCACTATGGAGTTAACTCACATGGCTAGATTTAAAGTCCCGGCTTTATTTACAGCTACCTAATGTTTGCTTCAAGCTATGATAAAGATCTTATAATGTAGCACTCCAAGTGATTTGCAGAGCGGTCAGGTAGAAATAAAATGCTGTCTTCTGTCGTAGTGTCTTGAGACACAGCGGGAGGATACAAAAGGCACCTGCCTTCCCCAGGAGTGCCGGGTGCTGGCTGTGGCCCTGAGGGGTCAGAGCACAGCAGTGCTGTGACCAGACAGGGGTGGGATCCCTGCAGCCTTCCCCTGGCAGTGCAGAGTACCTCTCTCCTTCCTGCCAGCCTGCCTCGCAGTGGGGGGAGAACTACAGTTGGAGGGAAGCTTTTTAATCCTTGTACAAAACCCTTCATGAGTGGCATTGCAGGGTGAGAAGTCTTTCACTGCCTTCTCTTTCTCTCTCCCTTCCCTGCTGGCATTTCATTTTTCTAGGCAGTTTTGTAGTTCTCAGCCTTTTTGAACGAAACAGGGTGAGTGTGAGATCACAGTGAGATTTTGTTGCATTATTTTTCCCCTCTCCCTGGAATGAGGGGCTATTGTTTGCTCCTAGAGAAGTGGAATCAATGCAGTGCCTGGAGGCCAGGTCACTGTGTTTGACTCTTTGCCTTGGTCACTGACCCACATTTTGTTCAAACACGTTAGTAAATAGTGGCACTTCTTATGTCTCTAAGATTTATGTAACAGGGAAAGATTAGAATTGGAGATATCTCTTACTATTTTAGGGACCTGGGCTGCCAGCCAATTTTACTTCTTGAGAAGCAAGTGTGTGGTTTTGGGAGTATGAAGTGTGTGACTCATTCTCCTCCTTGACATGCTTTAAAACATGCACTGAGTGGTGATTTACATGAGGATGCATTGAGGCTTTGCTTGAGCTGACAGCACTTGGTGCACTTTAATCTTACATGTGGATAGAGGAAATGAGTTAATCTGCAGTTAAATATAGAGGTGGTGAAAGAGGTGGGAAGGGGAGGGGTTGACTCTAATCTCACTTAGGTTGGGGTCAGCTGAGAGTAACCTCTGTATGTAGCTGGTATTACTCTGGTATTACCGCGATGCCCCGTTATTACGGCTTATCCCGGTAATCAGTCGAGACGCAGAAATAATGAGAGCTGGAGTCCTACGTTCGTGTTCAGAGTAAGGGCGGAAAAGGGGGGGAACCCCTTTCGTTTAATTCTTATATACACTTTTTGAAATCACAGATCATTGGAGAAAGTTAACACTTCCGTCTCTAACTATATTGGTTACAAGAAGTGTCCGTCAAAAGGATCTGTGTCCATGGGAAAGGAATGTAAAAAGATAATTTTTACAACAACATAGCTATGTTTACAGAAATCGTCCTTGAGACTGTCTAACAGAGAAAACTAGCTATTTTACAGTGAAAAATGGGCAACACTCTGGGGTAAGTCATATCTCACCTCTCTGGAGCTGACAATATTAGCTAATGGAAAATGGTGACAAAGTGAGAATGTGCTCTGAGCTCTGGCGTCGCTGCAGTGTTGTTCTTTCTGATCACCATCTACATGTTGGTGACCCCTTTTTTTTCCCTTTCAAGAGATAATGAGGGAATTGTAGGGGTAAGCAAATGCCTGTTGCTGAAATTACATCTTAAGGATCAAGTCTGAGAGTGGATCAGTGTTGATCTACAAGCTTGGTTCTCTGTGATTGGTGCAAAGATGTACCATGATCTTTTTCCTTTGTACATTTGTTTTCTGTTTATTCCTGACCTCAGTTTTGAGCTGGGGATGTAGAACAATTGAGAAACAGGGATGCCTGCTCCGTAGATATCCATTTCTCTTCTCCCTTTGTGTGCTGATGTGCTCTTTAACTCTGTGTCAGACTCAGTCTTAGACTAAGCTGCCACTTACCAGTCTTTCCAGCTTCCTGTGTGCCTAAATGGATATTTTTTGGGAGGAAAGCTGCATTAATGGTTTGTATATATTAGCTGCTTCTGGGCAGTTTTTCTTCTGAAAAGTGGTGCTGGAATGCTGCCTGCTGGTATGCACAACCAGAAAGAGCCACACCTGAGCAAACAGGGGTGTTTTGCACCAGGCTGGCCTCGCTACCTGTGCCACAGAGGTGTATGCTCTCTGCACTGCATTGGAGAAGGGGTGAAATAGATTTTGCTGACTCATTTGGACAGGTAAAAGCAGTTTTTCAGGCATGGACTAAACAAACCTGAAAGAGAAATTTTGGCAGCAGCCTCTTCTGAGGAGGCAGCTTGAGCTAATCTGTTATGTGCTGGCAGTGTTTTCTCAACAGAGTTGAACTCAAGTAGTCCATGTAAGGAATTTGCATTTGGAGATCACATACTATGTAGGTCATGTTTGTTGAGCAGCGGACGAAGAAAGCCACTGGTTTACATAAGCTCACTAAAATGGAAGGTCTGTCAGTCAGAAGAGTTCATTTTTATACTGGAGAAATCTAAGCCAGTTTTGAGAAATCAAGATCTACCTTGGAATGTACTTGTGCCTCTTTTGTTGACTTCACTGCAAATTACATGCTTCAGCAGGATTTGGCCGTACATATAGGTTAGTAACAGCATCACTGTTGTCTTCAGTGTTTCTGTTGGCCCAAAGCAGTATTCAGTGAGTCATTCTAGTCCATAGATACAGGCTGAACTCTGGCTATCTGTCTGTAAGCAGTCCATATAAATAGCACATGGGCAGTTTGTTTTGTAAAATTGAAGAAACTATCAAAAACCCAAGGATATAAGAGATGGCATATCAGTAATACTTTGATTCTCAGTGTTGTTATTAATTGCAGTTAGTGAAACTATTACCAGAATTTGATCTTTGCTTCACTAGCTGAGGATGACATTTTTGTTGTATTTGATACTTACTAAGCTAGACCTCTCATCATGGAGTGGCTCAGGTAAGAAATTTTTTAAAGTTCCATTGATATCTCCTCTTAGCTGAACAACAAGTCTTACAACTTCCAGAGTGGAAGGACATAACTGCATCTGAGACCAAGGACAAGCATCGATTTACCAAAGAGTTGCTCAGGTTGAAGACAAGGACCCCTGTCTTCCCTTCCACACTGCTGCTTGTTGCTTTACCGATACTGATGGTTGGCTTCACTTGCAGCTTTGCTAGCTGAAGGGTGCATGTGAGCACTGTGTGATCAGCATCAAGAAGATAGATGAGCTTAATTTGTCTTCACTGGTTGTTCACTTTAACTTGGTGGAGTCAGCCTTCTGTGAATTATGAAGTGCTCACATGGACACCTCTGCTACCAGCACTGCAGGGAGTTGTAACCTCCAGCAGGTGGGATGGTGACAAGCAGTTTTCAGTGAAAACGCATTCAAAAGGTGGGTGTCGGTTTTCAGCCTTAGAGGCAGTGTAGACCATGAAAAGAGCATTGTGCTAGGAAAGCTGGAGTCACAGTTTGTTCCTGGCACTGATTCTGGTATTAGGTGATCAGGTCAATTCACTCCTCATCCATGCATCTTTTTCCCTTTCATGTGTCCTGTCTGTTTAAATTCCTTGAAATGGAGCTGCCTGTTCTTATGTGGACGTTATATAAAAATACAATATTTTTATCCTGCTAGTCTTACAGAGCTGCTTGAATTTTTTGTTTTCTAAATGGCCTTTAGATCTAAGTATTGTTTGTTGATCTTAGTTTCCAACTCTTTGCTTTTCCATTGCAAAGCTGGCCCCACACTGATGTGGTTGATTATGTTTTCATTGCCATTGTACTTGCTTTGATTTTGCAGCTCAGTGCCCAAAGCACAGGGCGCTGTACAAACAACATGATAAAGTCAAGCAGGGTTAGCCCCTTTTCTCTTTTTACCTTGAAAACAATGTGTAACTCCTGTTTCTTTTGCTTGGCACCTCCAGATCTTGACCTGGAGGCGCTGTGTGTGTGTGCTGCCCTCCTGTTGTGTTCAGGTGTGAGATCACTTGGAGAGTATTTTCCATTGCTGCCTAAGGGGGTACTGGAAGCTGTGCTGTCTGCTTGGTTGTGTGTGAGCTCAGGCTGCGTAGTGTGGAAAATTACCACAAGAATAGCAGTGTGCTGAGCTGATGTTCATGTCTGCAGTGGGTTGGTTGGGACTAGGTGTCATTACCAGGGCTCAGAAGTGTATTCATAGACTTGTCCTGCTGGATCATGCCTGGCCACCATCTGCAACAAGAATTTTTCTTCTGTTTCTTACCTCTCCTTTTTGCATTTGGCGGTGTGCCTTCCTCCATAGGTATGTGGTTTGAATGTGGCCTGTGTCCAACCCTTTTAAGAAGTGCCTAGCTGTTGATCTGAAAAAGGGAGGAGCAAGACAGGTTAATTCTTTGCTACCATAGTATTGTCAGCCAGTGTATCGGTCCTTAGTATGCAATAAAGTAGCCCTCAGAAACATCTGTAAAACTCTGGACCTTGTTACTTTTGTACTTTAGGCTCATCCCCATCGTGTTGCTCCTATCCCACTTCCCGTGTCATTCTGAAAAGCCTCTTATAGCAGGTTTGGGTACCAGGATAGACTGAGGCTGTAGCTCAGTGCATCACAACTACACAATCTGCAGTTTGCTCTAAGCCACAATGATCTATTTGTCTCTAAACTCAAGGAGTGTCTAGAGTTAGGGAAACCTGTACTTATCAAAATTAAAAAAAAAAAAAGAAAGAAGAAAACTCTGCAGGGAAACCTCCTTATCAGCTGTGGGTGAGATTTTGGTTTGGTTTGGTTTGGTTTTGTGGTGTTTTTTTGTTTTCTTCTCTGTTTGCTGGATTTGCTCACCTGATGCATTCACTCAAAGCTTCCATGTGGAAGCTGCTTTATGTAGCTCACTGAGCAGCTCAGTTACCATTGGTGCCGGTTGCTGGCTTCTTGTGCAAGCAGAGTCCAAGTACCTTTTGTATTATTCATTAGAAACTCCTTCAGCAGACTTTTCTTTTACAGTGGAAATCAAACTCTTAAAAACAGATAAAGCCTGAACACATCTGAGTACTAATAGAATTAAAATTAAAATATGCTGAAAACTTTTTGGCAGTGTCCTTTCTCTCTGGCACTCCTTAATTTTGCTACCGTTGACAGAAAGGGAAGTTTGTCTCCAACAGCAGTGGGTATAAAGCTTGTCTAAACTGAATCTTCCCTTGAGTTCCACATTGATTTTTCAGCAAAAATAGGTTCTATGGTCCTCCAGGAGTTAAAGTGGGGCATATTTCCAAGGGGAAAGTTTGAATGTTTAGGTGTCACTTCTAGACTGGGACACAGTCATAACCTGCCTCTGTATTCCCTTGTCTTGCTATGCTCCCTGGCTATGTGCCAGGTTACAGCTTTAGTTGTAACAATTCTCAGCACCAGAGAAGTTTCTATCTGTTGGGTTTTGTGTCATTTACTCTCTCCTCCCCCTCTCAATCTCGCTCTTAGTCCTTGTGATAGCAGCTCTCTGCTTTGGGCAGCTTTTGGTAGTTGGGACTCTGGCCAGCTTCAGCCTTTTGCCAACTCACAAGGACAAGGCAGGTTGGGAAAGCAAACAAACTGCAGTTAATGCCAGCAGGGCAGCTTCTTGCAGGGCTTGACCTTGCCACTAGAATATTAACTCTCTCTTGGTGCATACTCTGGACACCTTTATGGGAAATTTTCTTTCTGGTACTGGCAATAAGCATTTCAAATGTGTGTCCTTGCACTGACCCCTTTCTATTTGTTTGAGATGGAGAAGCTATTAGACCATCCTGGAGAGAAAACTCTAATTTGTTTCAACTTGTGTTTTCCTAGCACTGTTCTAGTTTTATTGAAAAACTATTCTGGTTCTTCTAGGCTCATTGCTTGCAATATTCATGGGTCATGAAAGAAGTCTTGAGGCTTGTAAAAACATTGTATTATTGGAGCTCTGTGAGCATGGTCTGAGATGGCTCCTGTAGAAGGTCCTTGATACTCCTTATGAGTGCTTTTATCTCTGAGCATCACCTTCTGCTTTCTCCATGTTGTATTTATGCCCCAAATGTGCTGTCATGAGAATATCTAACTGGTGAGGCTTGTTGGCTGACAAGGCTGGTTGTACAAAGCCCCTGGCTTTGCATTGCTTGCTGAAAGAAGTGTGACTTCGCTCCCTAAGAGCTTGAATAAAACACACATGAGGATTTGTTCAGTCATCCAGCGCAGGCATCAAACTTTGCTAGTTGGTCTCCTCAACTTCTTTTTAAAGTTGTTAAACACAGAGAAGTATGGAGAAGGTAGTGTAGAGAAAGGTTGCAGTGCCCTCTGGAAGAACCCCTCTCTCCACTCAGTACAGCAGATGCTCAGGATGACTGGCTGACAACAGCCTGATAAATTACATGATTAAAGATGAGGGGTGTCAATACTTACCTTATAAGTCAAACTACAAAGGCATCTCACTAAAGCAGACTGCTGTTAATGTTATTGAGTGAAACAATAAAGCTGCACGGCAATCTGTCAAATCAAAGTCAGGTCTTACCATTTAGAGGTAATATTGGTCTGGATTTAAATAATTTCCTTTAGTAATCATCAATGCATGCAAAAAGAATTAAATTGTTCTGTGTGAATTCTGCCTCTGTGTCTGTCTAACTGTATGCCCTAACCAAGGAATTTGTCTGAAGACAACCTGATGTGTATGTTTTTTAATACGTGCTTACTACCTGTCCTTCCTTTTGAGGATTTTTATTCCTGAGGATTTTTATTAAGTGGGGAGTTACTTTGTGGGCTGTTGCTACCCCTAGTTCCCAACCCAGGCTCTATATCAGACGAGCCTGTTCACACATCAGGGATAGCAACATAGATGTGTGTTTACTTCTCTTTGTCTGCATTTTGCAAGCTAGTGTACTAAATGAAGCTGAAATCAACAGTGATTTACATTAGTGAGCAGTCTGGAGGTTGTAAGGAGGCATGAATATTTGTGCTGTTTAGCTCTCCTTGCTGCTTGAGGGGGAATCTCTAGCAGAAAGGCAGGAAAACGGATGTGGTTTTAGCCTTCCCTAGAGACAACTGTAAATATTGGTTCTCACACAAAGGATGCTAGGATGCAGATCTGGGCAGACTGATGTTTGTATTGAGCATGCTATGCTTCCTGCATGGTAAGCAGAGGTAATGGCTTCCTCTAAAAGTAGCATTATTTCTGTGAATGACTTACTGCTTTGGTACAGCCCTCTCTTTAAATGTGTTGGACAGCAGGATTAATGGCACTAATAAGCATTTTCTTTCTCTTTAACTTTTGTAGGTATGAGCTGTTATGTAGCAGTTGCATGTGAAGAGAAGACAGAGTGCAAGTCATTGTCAGAGAATCGTGTCCTAAGCTGGGCCTGAAGAGTTCATCCAGCTGACTGGCGTGAGTAGCCTGAAAGGGAGGGGAAGGAGCACATCACTGGGAGACCTTATCCTGACTTGAGGCACCAAAATCACGTCCATCTCTATCACTCACAGTGAAGGAGTTTTGATCTTATCAGCGTACCTGGGTTGTGCAGCACAAAGCTATATGGTGGTGAGGGTATCACTGCATTACAGAGGTTGTTTTGGTATGTGAGCCAGTCAAAAGCTCCAGTTCTTGAAAGATAATCAAACTCCAAGTGCTACTTTTGTGGTGATTCATGGATGCATTAGATAAAACACAGTAGTCACAGAAAGGATTAAACTCACCTTTGCCACTATCATGTTCCTATCTGTGTTTGACACATAATATTTACTATCTGCATGTTACATCCTCTTTGTTTATTATCTGCATTTGTGACATCCTTTTCTGTTTATTTTGATGCTAGTACCAGTAAATATTTTATGCCTTGTTCTAGGTCAGAAACACATGGAGGTAGTGAGATTTTGAAATTTCCCCTTAGGATGACTGTTCTATGGAGCCTGGTTGTGATTAGGAAGGCAAAGGTCAAAACAGCAGTTAACAAAGACCGAATTTCTGGCATTACAGAAACAGCACATACAATTCTTTTTGGCCACTTCTTTCTTTGTTTCTAAAAAGGCTGAAAACATCAGGGGAGAATTCTATCCTCTTTCCCCTTCCCTTTTCTCTGCTGTAGTGGTCACAAATTTCAGCTCCATATGATTATGTCAATTTGTTTCCCATATAACACTGTACCGACATTATGATTCTCAAGGGTTGCTTATGTCTATCTCCTTTGGGGATACACAACCCTTCCAGTGAGACTGCATCAGCCTCTTCCACGCTGAACATGCAGAGGCTCTTGTCAGCCTGGCAGCACTGTCTTTTATGAATTAGTTCTCTCTGAGGAATTAAAGTTCAGGCTATTGAAGAGGAAGCTGGAGAGACTTTTGAGATGTATCAAGCCAAATTTTATGTCATTCTCCTACTGCTGCCTTATAATCAAAATCACATTGACCCCACTGTTGAACTGGCACGATGGACTGTTCTACACCTGACCTCAATATGATCCTGTACTTTGGCTGCAAAAGGGAGGGAAGCTCCCTCCCCTCACTTTGACTGCTTTAGAGGGAAGAGAATGTGATACTTGGTTCTCTTCCAGGCAGAAAAATGCAGTCAGGCATTGATCTGGAAAAAGAGCATCTCCAAGAAGCCTTGATTCTCAGAGACATGCCTGGGAGTCACCGTGCCTCATGCCTGCGCTGTGGCTGACCTGTGTACTGCCAAGTGATGACATCTGCGTTTCTTTCTTCCCTTATTCTGGTTCTCACTCCTACTGGCTGTCGTGTGACATCAAGGCCTGGCACATCTGTTCTTCAGGGAGTTCATAGCATTGAGTACCAGGGCCTGAATAACCCATATAGAGTGTGGAGGAGAACAACTTATTGTTTAGCCCATATTCCATCCTAGGTGGAGTCCTAAATGGCTCTTTTTGCATTACCTTTATTATAAGAGAGGAAAATGCATACTACATCAATGCAATATGCATTGATCTGCAGTGCATACTGCAGAATAACCATTGCCTTCAGACCTTTAGTCCGGGCATCTGTCACTTATTGGAGACAAAACAGTTCCAGGCCTGTCAAGATGGACCAAAGGCACAGAAGGTGGAGGAAAATATCTAGCCAGTGCATCAGGAAACAAAGTTAATCTATGAAAGCACAGTGGGTATATATTGACTGAATCTTTTGCTGTCATAGGTGAGGGAGTCAAAGCGTGGAAAGTGCTACAGTAGGTCCAAGGCTCAATAACTGAGAAAAAGTGCCCTTGGTGTACACACAGAACTGTTGGAGAGTTGCTAAAGAGTTGTTATTCTTACTGATGGCCAGATTTCCTAGGGCCTACTGGTCAATAGCTGCTGCCTTACTTCTAGAATTTGTTGCTTCGGGTGAATGCTGAAGGTTATTCAGACAGGCAGCTGTAAAGTGTAACAATTCTTCTTTCACAGCTTTCCCTTGGGTCAGAGCAGGATGTCTTCTAGAGGAAGGTGTTGCCCAGAATGTCATTTTGGCTCCAACTGGTTGGTCACACCACCTCCACAGTGGCTCTGACCATCTGAGACTGTAAAGGAGGTTTAAGTGGTGTAGCACTGTGCCAGAAACCAGAGCAGTGAGAGTGAGAGTTTAAAGAAAGCAGGAAAATGGAGTTTTCATTTTTTCTGTTGAATTTTTGGGAACAGATGGAGAGTCGATGAGGCAGAGATTCTGGAAGGGACAGTGTGTTTCAAACGTTTTCCTTAATGTCTTCCCAATCTGCTTGTACATTCATAGCTCCTGCCTGTTTGGCACAGGGCAGTTAGTATAGGATATAAAAATTTCAACACCCCCGGGCTTCCAGAGGTGGATGTTCCCCAAGGCCTGTTTAGCTGTGTTCTTTTGGGCAGTGGAACTTTTGATGCAAAGGGTCGTGGGAGCAGCTCATGGCCTGATGGGCAATGTCTTTGTTTACTTCATTCCAAGTCACTGAAGTGAAGGATCTGGTCTTTCTAGACAGAGATAATGACCCCAGAGCATCTTAACTGAGCACTGTACTGATCCTATTAGGATCAGTCCTGCCTCTTCTAAATGGCCAATATGTTTTCTTTGGCTTTTTGTTTTTTGAGTTTTTTTTTAAATCTGGTTAGAGGCCAAGAAGAATCTAATCAGAACCCAGCAGTGCACTGAGTAACAGTCATTATCATTACTTAGTCATCCATTTGCTGTTTCTTTGCTCTGACAAGAGATGTTTGTGTGGTGAGAGGGGATGAGGGAAGATCAGCTTTTGTCTTCTTCTCCTTGGGGAGGTTCAAGCACTTTTCCTCTCAATACACCTGTACCAAAGTGTTGCCCTTTGAAGACATTTAAAGTAAGTAAGGCCTTCAAAACTCTGTGACAGCCACAGTTTAAGGGAGACGAATCAACAAAAACGGGGAATTTAAACCATCATTAACTCCTAAAGGAAATGACTTTCGGCCATGAACTGTGAAATATGATTACTGTCTCATTAGCTTTCATAGTTACAAATGTAACTGGCTAATAATTCCAGCCAGCTGGCCAAGTTAGAATCCAAATTTCTCCTCAGCCTGGTCTTTTGGGCTGGATTTTTGCTTATTAATGACACACAGAGCAAACACATTGGACAGAACTGCTGGGCCTTAGTTTCCATGAATGCCCAGGCTTCTCTACTGGAAGACATGTTGCTTCTTTTGGCTCTGTAGTGCTGTTCCTGGACAACAGAAGATCAGCTGTGAGTAGCCTGATTTGATATTCATTTAGTCTTTAGCACTTAGGGTGCAGGAAAATACTGAGATGGAGAGAGAGCACAGTCTGAATTTTCTTTGCTGCTTCAAGAAGTTCCCTTCTTTATTGCACTTCAATATCTCCTTTTTTACCCTTAGCAACTTAGAAAATCACTGTCATTGTAAGAGACAGTAAACTTGGGTGCTGGCACAGAGATTATGCTAAATATCTGAGTATTTTGGTTCTAAAGATATATGAGAGAATTTACAAAAATCAGCTTCCTTCTGTGTCATATAGGGGGTGATTTTTGTCCTGTCTGTACTCTAAGGTTAATTTAAGCTCTGCAGCATAAAGGTTAAGAGGAGTGGTAAACAGCTGGTGCCATTACAGAAGCTTTTAATATTGATTGGGGTGTATTCTGTTATCTTCACAGTCAGCAGTGCCTTTCATTGACTCAGGTGCTGGCTGGATCAGTAAGCACAGCTCTGGCCTAAACTAAACTTATGAAGTGCCATTAATGGCCTTTTGTAGTAGAGGAACAGAACCTGGATTCTCCTGCCACAAGCAATCCAGTGATCATTGAGTATAATCCTTGTGTTCCATGCCCCAGTTTGGCACATATGCCACAAATCCCAGCATGCAAGTTTTGCTTCCATTTTGCCAGAGTGTCAGCAGCAGTACAGCATACACAGGGCTGGAGATGCTTAGGTGTGGCTGACGATGCATGTTTTGTTGCTTGCATTCTGTAACTGCTATTTATTTCTTTAGGACTTGGGTAAGCATAGCTGAGCCCCAAGTTTTTCCTCTGCAGTGTTCCACTGCAGAGCAGGTCCTGAATTCCACAAAATTGCTTGGGCCAGGGTCAGCAACTATTCAAGGCAGACGAGCAAGGTTATACATTCTTTTATGAATGGGAGTTAAAATAGGTCAGCAGATCAGTGAGAGCTGGGAAAAACTGCTACTCAGGTGACTGCTAAACAGGTGTTGACTCCCAGCTTGTGCTGGTGTGAGACAGTCTTTCTAGCTCCCATGGAGTTCTGCAGTCAGAAGACAGCAGCAGGTGCCTCTCACTGAAGTTTCCTTTAAGATGCTGTAGATCCTGAATGCAGCTAAACTGTGATCCTACCAGGTGGTATTTCATTCTGTTTTATATGAGGGATCACCAGCCTACAGTACGATCCTTATTTTCAACAGCCAAAAGGGATGCTAGGACAGTTCTTCAGTCTTCAGCAAGGAAGACAAATTATGCATTTGCTTTTCTCAGCCTTTTGAGAAAAGTTTCTAGCACTCTGTCTTGTGTTCTGTGCTCTTCTCTCTGCATGCTTAGCAGATTATGTGCTTTCACTGGATTAATACACACCTTATTGTTACAAGGACCTCTTGCTAGCCCTTAACTTCTGCCCTGAAGACTTGCTCCTACTGACAGATTAAGTTCCTATGTAGAGCTCTTAAAAGACCTGTATATATCTTCCCAAGGAGTTTTGCTTTGTCTCTGGTGACAGTCTGAACCCCTCATGCCGTGCAGACTCAGCTGGAAGTGCTTCCTGAGTCCTTGTGCAGTTGCAGGGAGCAGCCTGGCAGGTTGTAGGGGCTGCTGACAGCAGCGTTTCGGTCTGTGGTGCTGCTGCTGCTTTCCACAGATTTCAGCTGGGCAGGACTGAGCTGCAGAGTTCAGGCTCAGGTCTCAGGCATCCAAGGGGATCCGGGTGTTGGGAGCTTTGGGGCAAGGTAGGGCTCATCTTTTATAGCAGGGAGGGTGCTGTAAAACTATCCTAACCAGAACCTGTGTGGCTGTTTTGTAACAAAGCAGGAGCTCCAGCCCAGCAGGACGAGGAAGTTGGGTGAATGAGTTTGTGCTCATTGACGGTACTGGGTGGAACTCTGGCAGCAACATGTTATTTTGGCTGAGTTTTGTTTTGCAATTCAAACCCTGGAATTGAACTAAAAGCACTAGCATGATGTAAGTTTGCTTGCTTTCCTCCTCTGTCTGCAGAATGAAGTAAATTCAATCACTTTTGTTTAGCATTTCCCAGCTCTGTCAAAAGTATCTCCTTTTCTAAACTGCATGTCACAGCCCCTCTGCCTTCTTCTGGTGGCTGGACAGCCTAGTCCCAAGGCATATTGGGGTGGCATAAAAGAGCTAGTATAGCTGTGTGACATGTATCAAAATAGAAAAACTGTATGCAACAAAACTTTCCAGGGTAGCTTATAACTGGGACAATTAACTCCCTCCAGTGAAACCAGGCTTGTCCAGTGGCCACTAGAGCAGGGGTCCAGAATATCCTAGAACTGGTATTTGCTTCTGTTATGTCAAAGACGTCCTTTGTTGTGCAAATTGATTTGTTGCTTTTGCTATTTCCTTCAGCCAATATGGTGAAGTTATCTTTCACAAAGACATGGTATTATGGGGAAAAACACAGCAGAGATTGTGCAGCAGCGGATGCCAGGAAAATTGCAGTGCACAGTACACTGGTACGATGGGTTGATGGTAAAACTGAAACACTTAATAAAGATTTTTATTCTACACTCAAGGTTGACTTGAGAAACAACCAAGCTCTGTGGCCCTGCAGCCATGCAAAGCTTGCTGCTCTTCACCCAAGTGGAATAGCAAATTTTGTGAAAATTCAGTTTTCTCTTCAAGTGGTCGTCTGTAGCAGAAACTCCTCCCTTCTTGCCAAGCTAGTTTCTGCAAAGACCAGAAATGTTTCAGACCCCATCTTGTCCTGACCATCCTAACTTTGGACCTGAGTTGACTTCTGGATCCTTCCCTCTTCCTGGGTGTCATGCTTTCATTCACTGGCTGTTATTTTTACAGGTTTGGTTTTTTTTTTCTAATCACAACCATTTTTATTACCGGAAGACAAACTATCAGGGACTTGTTTATAAACCCCTGCTACGCAGCAAGCAGGGCGTTCAGTTGACATGCTCTCATGTGGTCCAGGCTCTACAATAGATTTGAAGGAGATCAAGTAGGTTGTCTTTGGGTTGTGAAGGGGGTCTCCTGTTGCATGTTGTGTAAACTCTGTTGCATGTTGTGTAAACAACTATGTTTCAAGTAATTGGAGCCGGTGATGACTGCACAACTTTGGACAACGTGGGGGTTTTGTTGGGTTTTCTGGTTTGTTTTTGAGAGCCAGATGGGGTTAGGTTTTGTTGGTTGGTTGGTTGGTTTGGGGTTTTTTGTAGAGAAGAGAGTAGGGTCTGACCACTCAAAACATACTGTTGTCCATCATCCTTTATTCTGACTGTTGATATGTCTGAAATGACGCTCTTCTTCCTCCACCCAAACCTAATATCTGCCAAATGTAAAGGGACAAGAATCTAAACCTAGACCCAGGCCTGAGTTTTGCTGATAATGCCTGGTATCTGCTGGGGTAGATGAAATCAAAAGCCCTGGTACAAGCTCCCCAACATTAGTCTTCGGGATGTGTTGGTAAATGTGGGCTCCGTAGCCCTTTGTTTACTCTCATTAAAATTATCAGTGCTATGTTCACACTGAGGTTTGGAATTGGTCTTAAATGAAGTAAAATAGAGTAACACTTTCCAGCCTCTTTTGGCCCCTTAGCCAATATACCAAGTCACAGTTGTGCCTATTTTGGTTAACAATGAAATGCTTAGTTTAGAGGTAGGTAAGTATTGGAATGCTAAAGGATGTATTGGGGAGGAGAAAGGAGAGATTGTGTTGCTGACTGAACCTCAGTCAGTATTTGACAGTGCATCGGTATTGGTTTATATGTGTAGGTATTTGGAGACCCTTGTTCTGTGTCCTTTGCCAACATTTCACTGAAAGAATTTGAAATTAGTGTAAGCTTTGACCCACAAAGTCAACTTTGCTCTATGCCCTTCTGCAATCAGCAGCTCTTGCCATCTGTGTTGCTTTCTAGATCTCATTTGAATGCTGTGATGCTTGTCTTGCAGTAGTTTTCAGTACATTTTATCAGTCTGTGAGTTTGGCAGCAGATCAATGTCTGTACGCGCGTATTTGAGGAATCAAAACCCAGAGACAGGCTGCAAACAGAGACACACTGGAGTGTAAGTCATGAAAGCCAGTGCTGGTGACAAAGGATAGTACCAAGAGACTTGGGGGCCTCCTTCAAATTATTTCCACTATGAAGCTACCACTTGTCTTGCATGAACCCACCTCCAAGATCTGTGGTGAGGAAGACTTAGTCCCTGTTGTTTGTGTTGTAGACATTGGCTGTGGAAGGAAGGGTGATTCTGTGCTGCAGCTCACCTTCCTTGCCAACAGGCTGCCCAGGCCTGGCCATGTGTGAGCATAGCCTCGCTCTCCGAACAGCTGGCACCACCTCCACTGCAGGGCAAGGTTTAGGTTGCCTAAAGGGAAGCCAAGGCACATGGGGTGGGGACATTCCACTCTAGGGACACTCTAGTACAGCTGATGGCTCAGAAGCTTCTTTGATGTCTGTTGTGATGCCATGGAGTGGGCATATGCTATGTAGTAGCCATACAAGCAGTTAGTTTCCCCTTGTGTCATGTCAGATATTTATGCTACAAATCTTAACTGCCAAGAGCAGAAACTTTAGCTGCCCCTTCAGCTCTAACCATTGAAATAGGATCTGCCTTGTCCAGTGCTAATGAAAATTTTCCTTCCTTGACAAGTAGATTCTGCCTGGTTTTAAAAAAAGAGAAGTGCTTTTTCAAGTACTTTCCCTGTAATTTAACATCCCTTCAAGGTCTGTCTGTCACTTCTCTTCTGAAGTGCATCCCATATCAGTGCTACCCTGGAGTGTCACCTCCAACCTTTTTCTCTTTCCCTTCCCCAGCCCCAGAGCTGCAGGAAGAGACAGTGTCCTTCGTGATGACAGTGGCAGGGGAGTGACAGGCAGGCTGGGTGGGGGTGGCTGTTGGTGAGCAAGCCTAGTGACAGGATGGGGTGACTAAGAACCAGCTGGCTAATTAAAGCACAGCAGTAGGAGGAGCAAAGTATTTAAGGGTGCCAGAGAGAAAGAGAGATGCCTCCACAAATTTCTTGTTACACTTCAGCAGCCAAGTGACTGGGCAACACAGTGAAAGGTTTCCTTAACTCTTTCGTGCCTCTTATGGAGTGAAATCAAGACACTAAGAAAATGGCACCATTGTCTGAAAAGCCTGAATCGAGGTAAGGACACCAGTATGGTTTTTAATCACAATTAGTCAAATCTAACTCTCTCAGAGCTGCTGTGAGCTGAACTCCCAGGACTTTACATGGCACTGGGATGTGCTAATATACACTGAGTGGGTAGGTCTGGTAGGGCAGTGCACACTGATTTTCAGAATGCTGCTTTCATTTGGATAGGGATTTCCAGTTGTTGATTGAAAAGAGGCAGTGCCAAGGTAGTCATTACATGGATTTGTGTTCTTATTAAGAGAAATGGGTATGTCCTTGCCTCCTTACCCTAGTGACTGGATCTTTCTCCTAATTATTTTTATGGGAAGGAGAGATTGAAATGAGTTCCTGAATGCTGATTTTGAGGCAGTTACTAAGAGGAGAGTGAAGAGAATGGATGTGGAATTCTCAGCAATATATGAATTTGGCACCTGAGGCTGGAGGAGTCAGAGGGAAGTGAAGATGAGGACTGGCTTCTGGAATGTGACTTTCTGCTATTTCTGGAGACACTTGGAATGTCAGACTGTTGCTTCACCCATGAGTTTAGTTTTCTGTGAGTGTTTTCAGTAGTGAGTAGAGAAGCGGTCACTGTGTTCTTCATTCTAGCATGTAGGTGACTCTAGAGGCAGCACAGTCCAGCAGGGCTAGCAAGCCAGCACTCCAGCCTGAATTCCCTGGCAGGCACAAGTTTGCTGTCTGGCCTTGGATATGTGTCAGTGACCAGCCTTCTGAGTTTTGCTGAGACCATTTTGTGTTTGATATCCAGGTAGATGAATCAATCCCCTGGCAAATTTTCTAGCATAGCAATGCTTCCAGGTTGCCAAAGGCTAAAGAAAATGACCCTGTCTAATTTCAGCTTGCTTTCAGCTAGGCTTGTCAGAGGTGTGTTGGAAGTATTGTATGCCTGGCTCCCTATGTGCATTGGATAGATTTAGCTTTATGTGGTTCTCTGGAGGTTGTCACAGTTGTGTGTAAATGAGACCAACTCTCAAATTGATTTTCCTTATTCTGAAACTATAAAAAGCAACCTGTAAGACTGACACCTGTAAGGCCCTGTTACGCTATGCCAGATCAGCTGATTTTCAAAGTTGCATAGGATGGAGGCCCAAGTCTTCCATCTCTGCATAAAATAAGACTATCACCTATATGCCTTGAAAAGTGTTAGCTGTTGCTTAGTGAGTGTTTGTACAGAGCTTCAGAACAGCTAATGCTAGAAGAGGTCATAATTAAAAATGAATGTTTGGTGTGGTTGCCTCAGTGAGCACTCATTAAGGCCTGTGCAATTCCTCTGCCTTACACAACTGGGAATCTCAGGATGTGTCTGGGATGGTATGAGGTGGTCTGTAACATTAAAGTATCTAAATTACCTAGTTTATATGTCAGAGGTGCATCAGAATCTTCTCTCTACCCTAATTTTTGTGAAATGTTAGTAAACTGGATTTGAACTTTGTGACACTAGTCATTCTTTAATTAGTATTTCTGCTTAATGCAGCTTCCTCTTATTTACTCCCTTACTGTTTGAGAGTGTGTGACAGAGGTGAAGACAGCCTTTGTAGTCTTTGTTATACAAAATCATGCAAGAGAAGCTGCTGGATGTTGTTTAGATGATCTAATTGATTGTATTTATAGAATGCCATTCACTGTAGTAAATGCAGTGCAGTGTTTGTGTCCCTCAATCCTGCAGTCAGCTGAATGGATTCATTGTTATACTTAATTAGGGCTTCTGGGTTTCGGGTCTGTTTATTTACAGCAATTGTTCTGCAGAGGCACAAGTGGCCCCATATCAGAGGTGTACAGAGAGTTAAGTGCAGTACCGAGAGCACGCCAGCTGCACAGCTCTTACAAGTAGTCTCACAACAGCTTGAACTCAATGAATCCTTCATGTCTTCCAGCTGAAGTATAAAACCAGCATCCTCTTGGCTAGGTGCAGTCACTGCAGATTGAAAGATTTTCCTTTTGCAACAAAGGTAAATCGGGTGTCATTGAACTAATTACCCCTTACCTGCAAATAAATTCCAATTTCTGTAGTTGTGTGCTCCCACCCCAATTCCTCTGTGAATCTCAGTTAAGTGTCCTGAACAGTCCCACGTTGTGGTATGCTGTTAAGTCATTTACAGCCTTCCCTGGAGCTGGCAGCCTGAGAGCTGTGCCCAGTGAGCTCCCCTGTATAGGATGCACATCTGCTTGTCTGTAAAGTGCTTCCATCTATGAGGTGTGATCATACATATCACAGATAAATCTGAACAGAAATCTCAACCTCTGCTACTGCCAAATGCTGTGTTTTGTGTCTTCTGCTAAGATGAATATGAGATTTTATTTAAAATATCCTAGAAAAAATTATTTTTCTTTCTGAATTTTCAGAATGTTCCTGTGAGTTGCTTGAGTGTATGGGTGTGGCAGAACGGCATTTGTTTCTTCAGCTGACACCCATGATACGTGGGCCAGAACCACTGTCACCATATCTCAGCCATCAAATACTAAAGACAGAGGGCAGTCATGACAGACTCAGGAGGAAGACAAAGCCCAGTTGCAATGTGTTTAGAATGTATTGTCAGGAGAAGAAATGTTTTTGACTGTAAGGCATGGATGTGAGCAGTTACTTATCCAGAGGGAACCGGTGATGCACTGCATGTCGAGTCTGCTCTGAGCAAACAGCCCTCTGGGCAGCTGTTTTTCAAGCCCTGAGACTGTAGCAGAGCAGGAGGTTGACGGCTCAAGCAGAAGTCACCTTTCATCCCCACAGTCCTCCAGGTATAAGTCAATATCACTTAATGAAGGTTCAGTAGCTGGTGTGAAATTTTTCCAGTCTATTTCTTTACAGGGATGTTGTTTAGACATCAAATCCCTATCTGAACTAGCACTAATCATGGAATCCATTTTAGTACACAGGTCAGAGTTAGAATGGACAAAAAGAGCTGATTTACCTTTGAAACCTTGCTGTTCAGCTGTTGGGCATGTCTGCTGTAGGCTTTGCTCACTGGTTCTGTGACGTTAAGTGGAGTTTAGACTTTGGCCTGCTGACCTTTTACAGTCTTCCACTATTTGCCAGCTTTTAATGAGATGGGTAACAACATGCCGGCCAATTTCTTTGGAAACGCTTGTTTACAGGCTTGCAAAAGGAAGACTTAGAGGTGCAATTGCTTTCTAAAAATGTGTGGATAAGGGTGAGTGCAAGGAGGAAGAGCCGCTTAAACAGAAAAATTGTGTTGGTGCAAAACAATTTAGCTGTAGCTGTTCATGAATTTAATTTAGGTTGCAAATAAGAAACAGCACTGATGCCATAAGAGGAACAAGTTCTGGAGCAGGCTTCCAGGAAGAGCAGCGGAGGCGGGAAACTTTAGCAGTTTTAAGCTGGAATGTGAAGTGTTCTTGCACAGGATTGTATGACACAGTTGCCTGCAGTAGTGTGGGAGTAGCCTGGATGACCCAGGAGATCCTTTTCTGCCCCATGCTCTAAAAGTGGTGACCTTGAACTGAGTTAACTCAGGTTGCAGTAAACATTGTTTACTCTGAAGTTGATGACTGTAAGATGACTTAGTTCAAAAGCATCTCTGACTTCTTAAAGCTACATCTCCTAGTTTACATTTCCTATTTGACTTTTGTTATTAAGAGAGGCACATTCCTCATATATTGCACAAAAACTGGCACATGTGCCCCAGATAACTTAATTTTGCCCATTAGGAAGGCAACAGACTATATTTAAAGAAAAAAAAAAGAAGCAATACTGCATATGAAATGTGCTGTGTTTGTTTATTGTAACAGCTGTAAGTTCAATTATTTATAAGAACACCTTATCCAAGCTGGTGTGTAATGATGCCATTTGTTTCATTTAGTGAGCTTTCAGTGCTCGCTCTCTTCTGTCTTAGCACTTGCTGAAGAGCGTGTGGAGGCTGTTGTCTTGTACAGAATTTGTGTGATTCTTCCATGCATACTGCTTGCTTACTCATAGTCTTTTCATGACATTTATTCTTAGGAGCATAATGTCTTCTGAAGGAATGACAGGATGTTCTTTAACCCTTAAAATAAAAATGACAGACAACGTATCTCAGTATTTCAGAATAAAAGAATAATTAAAGAGAGACCTGATTGCCTGGGTTAACCTGGAGCTGCCTAGTATTCTAGTTATTTCTTTTCTTGTCGTGTTTTATGTGATGCAAGGTGAGACATGCACAAGGAGATGTGTTTTCCAGCAAGTTCCTTTAATCAAAGGAACCTTCTGGTAGGAGACAGCGACCGCACCATGCCCAGTTTCCAGGTTTGGGACTCCACACTGCTGTCATGGCTTGTTGAGCAGAGCATCTGGGTCAGGGACACTGATGGCATTGTGAGAAAGGGTCTGAGCCAGAGGTGAAACAAATGAATGCTGTCAGTGATGTGTAAGGCCTGACCAGGTGAAAAGCAAGTTTTGTGATTGCTAGCCATCCTTTAAGCTCACCATTTTTCTGAAAGCCTCAACTCCTCGATTATACTAATAGAAATAAGAATTAGATTTTTCATTTAAATGCAGCCATAAAGCACTTAAAGCTCTTGTATATTGAGAGAAAACTTTGAAAATATGAAAAGCGCAGAACTGAAAAAATAAAGCAGGAGTCTAAATCTCAGGAATATAAAGGACCAGCCCAATAAATTTTGAATGTTCATCTCATGTTTAGCAATTGTTTTAAAATCCTATGTGAGTCATCAGAACTGTCAATAATAACAAGGGGAGAAATGAAAGGAAGTTATACCACCAAAAATAACCACTGCCTGTGCCTCTTAGCTGAGATACCATTGATTTAAGAGCATGTGTCCTTGCTCAGAACTGTTCATGAGCTCTTTGTTATTCCCTGCCTTTGGAGGGGGAGTACTCAAACCTTTAGAGCATGTGAGATAATCCAGACAGGCTGTACAGAAGTAGTTGCCACTTATCTACATTCCGCCTAAATAGGCTTCTGAACGCACTGCTCTCTTTTCCACACCAAGTAGGGAAGGAACTGCAGCCTTGGAGAAATGTGCTAGAGGTGAAAGGGAGGAAGGAAAAGTTAAACATCCGTCTAGAGGTAGGACTGAACTGACAAAGAGTTAATGGATGTTACGTATGGACAGTGGCATGTTCAGGGTCACAGCTGCTGGCTTATGCCCTGAGGAATTCATTACCTTTCACTGTGTTTTGCATGTGTGTGCAGCTTTGAAGCCTTTGTTGCTATGTCTGTCACATTTCAGGAAATGCACTAATTCCAGTCTGGCAAGAACACACTGGTTAGATGGTTGGAGCAATATAGGGAGCTGGAAGGAGACACTTGGATGGAGACACTTGGATGTTTTGCTTTGGAGTACTTTTTCTAGTCTTTTTCTTTTTTTCTCTGCCTGATCTGGCAGTGTGGAGTTCTCTGTTTTTAATACTGACATGAGGGACCCCATTCTTGATTCCCGTTGAAAGGCTCCCTTCTGAAGCAGTGCTTTGCATACTGCATGTGTGTCTACAGGAATGGCTTGGCCATGTCTGCAGGAAGTTCTCGAGGGGAACTGGGCAGCAAATTATTACAGACCCACCTGCTTCCAGGGACAGGCTGTCTGTCCAACCTGGCAGGGACTGCTCTGTCTAAGGATGTACAGTCCAAATGTTCATGGCACATTGGCTTATAGCATGTGCCTTTCCAAGTGTTACAGGGCATTATTTTGCTATGCCGGTGCCATGGAGCCAGATGGATCATCCATCTTGTCCCAAGAGCAGCCTTAGGACTGAGATAGGCCTAGTAGGACTGCAGGATGTGCTTTGGGTCAAGTATATGGAAGATGGGTACAATAACTCTGTAGCCCTGATGCAAAAAGGTGCCAAAGCATGTTCTCAAATCCAAACATGCACCATCACATCGTCCATCTAAACAGGAGTTATTTCTACCTGCATGCAGCAGATCTGTATGCAGATTTTCACCTGATCAAAATTAAACTTTAGATGGAGTTTCTGGAGTTAGACCAACCCAGGGGCTCAGGATTGGTTACTCTCACCCTGAGCATGCTGAATCCGTTCTGTGTATGGGAGCTTGCATTAAGCACGTGTTTGAGTGTTTAAAGGAAGCCAATTAGTTTCACAGTAAGTGAACACTGAATGCTTGTTATTTTAATTGAATTCCATAATTGCTAGTAAGTGTGTGGATATGTGGAAAAGTAATTTTTCTGGATCCAGTTCTAATGAGTTTGTATGCATCTTCCATTTAATTTTAGCAATCTTCTTTAATTATCACTTTATTTTTATCCTCAAATTACTTTTTGGTGAAAAGTAATTTAATCTATTAGTACTAAATATTATGGGCGTTTTTTTTTTTTTTTGTGAATTCTTTCCTAAATGCTTTTCTTAATTCAATGAAGGCCAGTGTTTCACACTGTAAGCAATGTCAAGACTCTTATATCAAAAATACATCACTGAAATCAGAGTTTTATGGCAGTTGTGATGTCTCTGTTTCCAAACAAATGAGACTGTTTAAAAAGTATGAAGAATGTGGTCCTGAGTTTAATTGCTCCGATACTGCCATTGTGAAAGGGGACATGTGTTGCTCTGGCCTTGCAGCAGCAGTGGACCCTGCCTTTGCCCAGACATTATAGCTAGTAAATCTTCTTTCCTCTCCTGAAAAGGTAGTACGCTGAATTATTTTTTCCACTTCTTTTTCATCTTGTATATCAGAGGAAAGCATTGCAACCTTTTGGGGATTCTTGGAGTGGAAGAAATTTGGTGTTGACTTGCATGAAGCCCATGGAGAGGGCTAATGCTGAGTTAAAACAGCTGGGTACAGCAACCTCCTCAGCTTCACAGAGGTTGATCCTAAAGCTGAGTTGAGATCTACTGCAGTATTGCACCTTCTTGTGGTTTTCTCCCGGCCCCACGGAAGGACTGGTACTTATCTCAGTGAGTTTAACAGATAACATTTCTCTATGCATAGAAGAGCGTGATATTGCTACAAATCTCCTTAAGCTGGATAACCTATCATTTTAGATTGTTTCTTTCTGGTTTGCTTGCACTAAGGCATCTTTCTGTAACAGAAACTTATGGAGAGCAGAAAGACTTTTATTTTTAAGTATGTTTGTCTACATTTTTGTGCTGTGTCAACCGTTACTATTTCAGGGTACTCACTGCTAATATGAAATGGTATAAACAAAAAGCATATACTGTATGGGCAGGCAGAGTCAGGCAGCAAACCTTTAAGCTGGACTCCATTTGTGTTGTTGACTGCTTTTATACTGCACCCCCCAGTTTACACTGTGCTTCACTGGGATCATCTTGGAGTTAGGCTGAATCCTGCTGAGCCTTTATGAACCCACAATGTATATCTTATGTGGGTATTTTAGTGAAGAAAATATTTAAATAATTAAGTGTTGGCAGCTGTTCCTAGGGTGGCTTGCTGGGGAGCCCAGATATTGGATGGTTCTATAGACTCATCTGTTACTATATTTGCTTGTTGAATTTTCTTCCCTTTTGAGTGGCTGTTGAACGTGCTCTTTATATTCTGGCTGGTATGAAACAAATGCTAGTTAAGAAAGGGAATGCTTGAGGCAAGAGAACAAATACAATTCCCTGAAGGGAATTTCCACCTCTTACAATGTTCCACTGCTGCCTCCAGTTCATGTAAAAGGAAAAGAAGTATCTCCAACTCTCTTGTTTAGTTTCTTGTTTCCCCTAGCAATTTTCCCTATACTTGTCAGATTGGGGTTCTTGTTTATGAATGATTTTGTGATTTTAGATGTGTATTTCTATTTGTGTCATAAAAGCCATTAATTGTCTGGAGCTACACTTGATCTTACTCTCTTTGGGGTTAACTTTTTTTGGGGGGAGAGGTGGAGATTGGAACACAAAATTAAAGGGCTCTTAATTCAACCTAGAACCTTTAGAGAGCTGAGAGATCTTGTCAAACATGGACTTTTTTTTGTAGAAATGCTGCTCTTTGGCCATTCAAACCAACATCTGTGACATTGACACCTGTTTGCTGCAGGTGTCAAGTCCCCACAGGAATGAGTACGAGTAGGCCTCACAGTTGTCCTCCGTAGACTGTCATCACTGTGAAAATTAACTTTTTTTTCTTCTGGTACCCATGTTTTCTCTTGGGTTGGCAGTTTCACTACCTTTGGCCCCAGGAGAATTAAAGCTTCCAGTTTACTGGAGTATGATCCTGAAAATATCAGGATCAGGTGGCACTGCAGGACTGGAAATGATTGGTGCAGAAGTTAATATGCATTTTGACGTGCACATCTCTTCTGTCTTGTATCTTTCAAAGGAGAGACCAACTTTGATCTGTGCAACAGATTGTCTTGAAATATGGAAAGGCTCTGATTTCAGGGTTTTAGTTTGAAGCTTTTCGTGTCACTTTGATTTTTTTTATATTTTTTTAAAGGTGATGCACATTCTATATATTAGAAATTAGCCAGACTTGCACTTTGACCTATATAGGCTCTTAATCTTTAATCAGCATATCTTTCAATTTAGTATTGAAGATTAGTCTTAAAGTCTGGAAGTAGTGCTTATATAGGGTGGAAATAACCTTTAATTTCTGATAATTATCAGCAAAACATGTATGCCGTGACATGAATCCACTTGGCATTTAAAAGTAGTTTTTTTAAAGAAACTGTGACTGTTACCTTGATTCTTGTGGTGAATGTTCAGCATTGTGCCCAGTGCTGTCTGTCAGACATGAAACATAATGTAATCATCCTGCTTTTCACTTTAAACAGACATAAACAAAATCCAGAAGTGAAAAAGACAGGTCCCTCTGCTACAATGAGCTCTGGTAAGTCTCTGTTGTTTTCTACTTGCACTCATTTGCCTTCCTTTTTATTGCTAGTAATATTCCTCTCTGTTTCTGATGCAATTATTCGCATTTGTTTCTTGAATTTGGCCCATAATGTTAAAAAAATAGCTAGAAACATATTGAGCTTGAGTAGGTAATTTTGGCTTATTTCAGTTTGGAATAGAAGAATTCAAAATTACTGATTACCTGGAAAAATTACATGAATTTGATGTTTTAGTAGAGATGAATGCATAGTTTGATATCTGGATAGGAAATATCAGCTATTCAAAGCAGAACAAGGGACCAGGAAATGGGAGCTGGTTGCAAAGATGGAAACTTCTGGGCTTGTCTGGGTAACAGGCTAAATTGGAGTGAAAAACAAAGCAGATGCCATACTGAAATGCCATATGTAAGATCAGTGGAATAATATTCCCACTTGATTTTAGCATCTTAGCAAGTCTCAACTGGAGTATCATGTCCTAGTTTTGGCACCTCATTTTGAGAAAAATGTGAACTATTTGAAGAGAGTCCAGAAAAACATGACCTGGGAATTTGGTGTAAGCACTGATAAGCTTAAAGCTGGGAAGCACTGGAAGAGGTTGCTTTAAGGTGGTGTTTGAAGTTTCTAAGAACTTGTTAGGCAAACATTTGTCAGCAGTGACAGAGGTAGATTTGTTTCTGTCATGGTCCAGGAACAGGGCTTTAGATGACCTTTGGAGGTCCTTTCTAGCACTGTCTCCTGTGTTTCCCTGAGCTCACAAGAGCCAGTTTTATTCATGTCAGCTGAAAACCTTGCAGACTTGAAAAATCTTTCTTGAAAACCACTTCTTCATTTGTCTTTCAGAACACGAAGAAATTGATGTTGCAAAAACTGTTGTCAATGGGCTGAGCAGCAATGGACAAGAAAAAGGTGGGTTAAGAGATCCAGGGACACCTCTACAGCTCCCCCAGCATGTCAGCTGGTGATGTGCTTGATTTCCCCAGAAATTCACTACAGCGAGGGTTTCCAAATTTAGTTCGCTTGGCGACTGACACAAGAAAAGCCTTGTACTGCACCATGCTGGTAGCAGCAGCATTTCTTAGCTCAACAAGTGTTCTTTGTCTCTTAAAAGTGGCAGGCTGGACTTGCCTCTCTGTATATTTTCAGTGCTGTTTTGAGGAAAGCTGTGTGCTGCTTGTGGTACTTGTGAGCACCTGTGAATCAGTATCTTGAGACAGTGTGGGTTTGTGGGTGCCTGTGTGTGAATTGTGTTCACTTCAGGGAGAGGTGAAGGTTTGAGCCCAGGGTTAAAGAGCAGGAACTAACCATTTAAGTGATTAAGAAAATTCTAAACAAACCAGTCTTCATGTTAACATGAGCAGGTTTGGAGTGTGCTTTATAGCATTCACTTTTGTATAGTGATTGTGTCTGTTTTGGCAGGGTGAAAGTATGTGGTTGTATGGGTTGATTTCTGCTGGCTTAATTTCCTTTCTTTTCCTTTGATGCCTTTTTATAGTGGTTAGTATTTTGACTGCATTGTGGATGGATGAATTCAGTCAGTTTCAAAGCAGAACAGAATGAGGTTTGTTTCCTAAACCACAGGCTGTTTGATTTGGGATCTGTTGTATTCACAGGGTCTCTGCTCAGGGAGAAGTATGGAAAACAGGATTTGATTTGCGTTCCTCTTTTACAAAAAAAAAAAATAAAAAATTAAACAATCCTATCAAATTAAAAACTAATGATTTTATGAGGTTTGAAAAAATTTTGTCAAGCTCCTTGCTCATCTGTTTGCTTGAGACTCCTTTTTTAAGTTGGTGAAGTCTGTTTTCCAGTTTTGCCAGGAATCAGAAAGATCTGCCACAAGAGGGGGTGTACACACCACCCTGATGTCAGTGCCTCCCTCAAGCTGGCCCAGTGCTCAGTGTTAGTATGTAAAGTATTAGAAATGTGGTTCCTCTTACAGCTGATTTCACAGGCATGAGAGAGATGGCATGGAGACATCTAGCATTTTCCAGCTAATACAGACAGGAAACAGGTTTCAAAGGATAAAATCCTAGCTCTGCAGAAATCAAGAGCACTACTCAAGTTATTCTGGTAGTCATGATATACAAGATGTTTATCTTGACAGCTTCTGTTGATCTTCACCTCTGAGTAGTTTTGCCTTTTTTCACAACGATCCCTCTTTGTACCAGTTGATTTGAACAGTTTTGTAACAATCACTAGAATTTTGTGTAGTGCTATGTATGGTTTTCCCCAGTGTTACCATGTATAGTATAATCAGTGTGCTACCTGATGGAGTCAGATAGAAATCTCTTCAATTTACTGTTTATATGGATGGATTTTTTTTCTGAAATAGCTATATGGATGCTACTCTTTGGCATGGGACCGTTTTCAATATTATTTCACTTCCCTCTGTTACTGAATTTGTAAAATATGTGCCATAAAATTCAAAATTCATGTAATGTGGCTAGTTTAATATTCTTCTCTCAACCTTTCAGTAATTGTTTTTTTTACTTGATATTGTTTTTACTGAACCATATTAATGTTTTACTTAACATTTTTGTTTTTGCATGTAGTGTACCTCAGTTAAATGATTACACTAAAATTTTTTGATGGCTTCTAAAAACTAATGTTTCCAGATTCTTTTAGTCTGCAGCATAGTGGCAGTCAGCAGTTAGTCCATTCAGTAAGCAGTTCTGTATGCTGCATAAAACAAGCACATCCTGAATTAGGGTGAACGAAGGGATGTTTTTAACAGTTGCATCGTTGCTCTCTAGACTGCTTTTGTATTTGAAATTTCCTGCTATTGTGTCTCCAAGTACATTAGAAAATTTTGTGGCATGCTTCCCAAACTCTGTTCTTCCCTTTTTGGATGTGCCATTTACACTTTTGTGTTTGCAGCTGTTGACGTCCCTTTATGTACACGCTCTATTTCTGCCGTTAAAATAATCCCTGTGAAGAAAGTGAAAAGTTCTCCTCACCTAGTGCTGCCTACAGGTATCTTCTTCCTTCCTCCCCTGCCATGCATTAGTTAGCCATCATTCTCTCTCTTCTCTCTGTCGTTGTCTCTCTGCTTCACCCATGTGCTTTGGCTAGTTCTCAGCTTCATGTCCCTCTCAATCCTCCCAGAGCTGGAGATTTCATCAGTGGGTAATGCAGTTAGCTCTTGATGGCACAACACTGTTCTCAGTTATGCTGCTCCTCTGCAGACATAATTGTGTCTACTTGAATCTGGGATCATTGTAAGCTCTTCTACTAATGCTCGATTATGAAAAATATTCTTATTGTTATTATTATAGACTTGTTTTGAACCAAACTCCCCATGAGCCAAAGAATGTTTCCTGCACATCTTTGGTTTTTATGAAAGAGAATGGTTCAAGTGTAGTTCAACCTTGGTGGCATGGTTTTGTTTTTCAGTACATGCACCGAGTTTAATCCGTGTATGGATAAGTAAGGATGTTGGTCTGTCTGTCACCCCCTCCCCTAGTGCATGCTTCCCCACTAAAAGTACAAGATTATGCTTGTACTTTGGACAGTCAGACTGGTGTAGCTGATACTGCTTGTCTCTCCTAATCTGTCACATGTGTGCTTTGTTGGTCTAGAGCAGTGCTAATGTCCTGTTTATTACCATCTGCAAGACTTCTATACTGAGAGATTCAGATTCTTGTTTTCTGTCATTTCACCTAAATTGTGAGGGAATTCGACATCTTAGGGATTTGTTTTCATCTCCCAAGGTGAAATAGTCCGGCAAGACTTTGTTTTCAAATATTTTCTAAGCATTTTAATTTTTTGAGTTCATGGCATTTTTTTCTGACTCTTATTCTTTTGGTTCAGTATACAAGTTTAATATGTTGTATGAAAAATAAAGAAAATGCATTGATTCCCAAATTTCATTCTTCTCCAGTATGATGAAGAAGATATTTAGATATGTCATACATGTTGAACTGTTTCCATTTCTCTCCAGTGCCTGGGAAGGGAATATGAGCATAGGGTTGTAGGAGAACAGCTACTCTGCACTCTTTATGAATGTCTGTATTGGGCCCAATGACTCCCAACAGCATGTCCATGTCTTACAGTTACAGCAGTCTTAAACCTGGAGTCTTGGAGCTTGACCCTTTGTCCTGTGGCTTGAAAGTGAGTCCACAGAGTCCTTGGGCTGCATGTTGTGCTGTGCAGATGGGAATGATAGTCAGAACTGCACTCTTGGGCAAAAGGAATCCTGACCCTACCTGAATCATGCAAAAATCAGTCAGAGAAGTCAACTTCTATTTCACCAGGCATGTGGGTGACCTTAAGCTGTGATCAGCTGTAGTATATTTAAGGATGAAACACCTTTTGATATGTGTGGGTGGATAGTCTTTCCCCTCACAGAGGCTGCCTCAATACTGCCTAAGTTAACTAGAGGCTGAACTATAGGAAATTATCCTCTGATTTCTTACTTACTCCATCCTTTTTTCAGTCCTAAGTATGGATCTGAAACTACGCTTTTTGTGAAATCCATAAAGCATTAGAAGCCCACGTAAGGGCTTGAACAGTGGAGACTCTGGCATAGAGTTCAATGAGAGCCAGGAGTTTGGCATTCACTGAGTTTATCCTCTCAGTGCTGTTGTCCATCTGGCATATTCGTGTTTCCCTGTATTGTGGCCACACTGGCTGTGATTCTCATGTCTTGCAACCTTAACCAAAGTGTTACCATGGTCTGTAGGCACTGTACTGGTGTATATTTGATGGGCATTACCTTACTGAAATCAGCCAAGCAATATTGAACTGCACAAAGATGGACTGTTGTCTGAACAATAAACAACAGCCTTTGCCCCCTCTGTCCAGTCTGAAGGCATGATTTTGTTACAATAGCAGTTCCTAGAGAGGAGCTGCATCCTTCCCCGTGCAGAGGTAGTATGATCCTCAACCCATAAAAACAAAAATCATTGTGTTGTCACTTATGTAATGCAGCATGTGCTCAGTACCTCTTCACACTCCCTGTGCAGTGTCATGGCAAGGCTGGTACCTCTACGTAGGTAAGTCAAAGTGAAGTCTTATGGCAGCTGCAGGGTCACTAATAGTGCATGAGAAGAGGAGGTGATATGTTCTTCTGTTGAAGGAGCTTAGAGAAGTGAGACACTCTAGGTTTCTTATTTCCAGAGGTATCTTAATGGAAACAACTCTCCAGTAGGATTTTAAGTATGGGGAGAAAGATAGATAGCTTTGAAGTACTGGTTTGTTATTACTTAATAGGATGACAGGAGAAAACTCAAATCATGGATTGAAATACACAAAGGTGAGCCTGCACAGAAGCTGTGCTGCACTGTGCCTCAGCAAGGATGCTGGCACGATCTGGTAAAATCTCCTTCTACTTTTTGGGATATGGGATTTGGGATATGGGTTCCTGTGTCAGAAGGTGAAACACTGCCATGAAATGGGGAGATGGCAGGGAGGTGGCTTGTAGTGCTCTGCCTTTAGATCATATTCATCATAGTTACAGGATTTTATCTTCCAGTGGTCATAAGTCTTTTTTTTTTTCTTTTTCAGTCCTCCACAAAAGGCAATTTTAAGCTTCAGCACACAGTATTACATTATGCCACTGGGACATCCCTATAGAAGAGCCACAGGTGTAATGGTAGACTGTCCTTTATAGCACAGTATCTCTATAGAAAGCAGAACAAATAAAGCAAATGGACCTGTGACATTTGGTTCAAACACTCATTCTTTTTTCCCTCCTTTCTTAGCTCTGTTGCACCAACTCAGAACTTAATTGCTACATTCATCAGTTACACGAGTATGAAACTGCTTTGATTTCTCAATGCTTTAAATACAGAGCTAATCTTCATCTGCTCAAACATTACTAGATTGATTCACCTGGAGGCAGTAATGCTAAAATTACTCTAGAGCTCTGATGGCCCCTAATAGCTTTGTATCATCCCTTTCTATGTGTTTCTTCTGTGCATGTGCATTTCCTGTAGAAATCGATCCCACTAAAGTCTGCAGTGGAAAAGGAGCTGTAACCCTCCGGGCAACTCCAACATATGAAAGGAACCAGAATATCACTTCACCATGTCCTCAGGATGTTGAGCAACCTGAAAGTAAGTGGGTGGAAGGTTGATTGGAATATGTTACTCACAGTAATCTCAAGACAGGTCACTCCAGGGCCTTGGGATGACTTTTTGACTACGGTTTAAAGTCCAAAATTCCACAGCATAGTTGGAAACCTCTTGCAAGAACCGGGCCAGTAGAGAGAGACTGATTCGTGTTTTCTGCTACTGCAGGTTTCGTGACCACTCAGTCATTGGCTTAAGTTTGCCGGGAGCACCAAAAACTCTCAATTCTTTTCCTTCTTCCCCCTGCCCCCCCACCCCAGCTGGCCCATGTCACATCCTTTTATCCCAGGCGTGAGGTGGAACAGAAAGAAGCTGAGTGGTGCTGCTGCCACTGTAGCATTCAGCTGGGTTGTCAAGGGAGCGGCGGTAGCGTCCCCCCAAACAGACAGTGTCGCCACAGAGCTCTGCCGTCTTTCAATAGCAGACGTGTAATTACTTAATTGTAGAAGACAGGCAAAGCATAACAAACCTGGCCAGTGTCGTGGGTCTGGCAAAGAGGATGAACTCCCAAAGGCAAGATGCCGTTAAGGGGGAGGGGGTAAAACTTGCTCTTCAAAGCAAAGCATGCATCATTTCTGACTGTATTGTTGGAGAAGAGGCAATTCCATTAATTCTAGCCCTAATGTGCTGCTTTCTGTTCTGTCTTCTCCCATTCTGCTCCACCTGTGACCTACCCTCTTTTTATGCTTGCCTTTCTCTATTTCTTCACTCCTACCCCCCACTGTTGCCTCTCTCCTTTCTGTTGATGGCTTCATAAATTTCCAACAGCTTCAATGGCAATGGGCCCATTACTATGGAAATCAGCTCATTAATACTTCCTTTGCTTACTCTCTCAATCACTTTATGAAATGTACTTGGGAGCTGGAAGAGCTTTTTGCATATAACTTAAACAGCAAAATGGGTACAAGGGTGGGGAGGAGCCCAGTGGGAGGTGGGTAAATATGTGGTGAGACTACTGAATGTAGCTGCAGGGACTTGGTTGAAAAGTGATGTTGTATCTTATAACTCCCTTCATGCACTTAGTCTGCAAAACCTGGTCTATTTGTTGGCAGTCCTTTATCTCAATCATATATAGTGATGTGGATAAGGATAGATATGTCTTCATAATCTGAATACAGGGTCCTTACATTTCCAGTAATTTGTGGTGTCTGGACGCCAAGCTGCAGCTTTAGAAAGTAGCTAGCTGGGCAGCCTTTTTGCCTCTGAAATAAGAATGTCAGTGAACAATTGTTTCTTCATTCCTCTGAATGAATTGCCTTGTGTTTACAAAGGTCAGAAACAAGGAGGACATCATGTTTAGGGCTGGTCTCTATGGTAATTACGCAGTCCTGTCAGAAAGCATTTTATGTGTGAAATGAAGTAGCTTGACTCTTAACTTCAATTGGTACATGTTTTCTGGAAATGTAATGGTTTGTTTTTTTCCCCCTCTCTTTTCCTCTATGCCTATCCTCCACCCCCACCTCCTCTGTCCCTCCTTTCTGTGAAACGCTTAGGTCTGGAGCCAGAAAATTCAGAAACAGGTATAAACATTGGCTGCTTCTGTTGTTACTTTCATTGCTTTATTGGAATTATTTCTTGTTGCCTGGGGAAAAAAAAAAGAAATGGGGTGAAAAAAAGGAAGAAGAGAGTCCCCTCCTTTCGCTCATCCTGCAACTGGAGGGAATCCTCTGTGATCTGAGATTTCTTTCCCATCATAGATGATTGGAGGTCGTCATCTAACACTGATGCCAATGGGGATGCCCAGCCATCTTCTCTGGCTGCCAAGGGCTATAGGAGTGTGCGTCCGAACCTTTCTGCAGACAGCAAGCCACAGGTAAGCCTTTCTTCTGTGCCCTGAGGGTGATCATCTGGGTTCAAGCACTGGATTAATGATCAGGAGTCCTGGGATGAACTCCAAACTTGGCTGCAGATGGGTAAGTTGCTGTGCCTCAGCTTTTTCTACCTTTAAAATGGAGGCAACACTGATGTCAGCAAAGTGTTGTGGAGCTCATGTATTCAGGCACACCACAGTGTTTCCTGGGTGGATGAAGGAGGAGGACAACACTATTTGTTTGCAAGAAAAAGGTGAAGTAGTCATCTGTAATTATTTTGTATTTTATGTTGGTTTATTTCCTAGAGGTTGCTGTGGGCTGAAATCAGAGGTGCACCCTACATTAAAAATAAAATACTGGGGAAATCTCTTTCAGTTTTAACACTGTAAATGATACAAGCCAACAGGGGAAAGTTTATTTGTACCTGAAGGTAAATTGCTGAAGTCAATCTGTTAAGAGAAGTGTAATGTCATTCTCTTTTTTCTTGGGGTGCTCAGTCTGCATAGAAACAGCCTGAAAGCTGGTAGGAAACCCTTCATTAGAAACTGCATTCTTGTGTGAAACCGAGTCCCTTTAAAGCCTAGTCCCCTATCAGTGTGACTGCTCCCATCATCAGGGTCCCTTTAGCAATGCTATAGGCCAGGCACCGTTCCTGAAATCCTAAGTGAAAATGGAAGAAGGAACAGGTCTAGTGAAGGTGTGGGAAGAAGCAGGACCCTAAAGAGAGACCCATTTCTGCTCAATACTTACAGCTGTCCTGTAGTCCTTTCCTGATCTTGTTGATGAACAGAGAGAGCACTGATGCACACAGTACTTGTTACAGAAGTCTCAAGAACAACTGTTCAAACTAAGCTGAAATGGAAGAAAATCCTAAAGGAATGAACCTGTTCAGGGGCAGGAGCCCTTCAGAACAGCACTTAGCAACCCGCTTCTCCACTTCCTTATGCTTCAGGGAAGGCGGGGAGGGGCAGAGGGGCAGCATGAGGATAGCAGATTTTGAAACAGTAGCTTTGATTTTATGAAACTTTACTACATCTATACCCATGTAACAAGAATAGGTGCTTGCCGCAACTTGTCATATATGGATGGCTTTTAAAGGACATCTGTTTTCAGATTTGAATGTTGCAAGCTGTTAAAGGCTGTTCATTCTCTGATTTTGACCTTTTTAGCAGTGGTTTAGCTAACCTTTGCCCTTAAAGATAGGACAACAGGGTGTGTGTAAAACCTACTTTCGGAGTCTCCAAAGGGTTAATTTGCAAAAATGCAGGGAGCTACTTTTCACTAGTGGATATTTTAATTATCTTCTTTCCAGTATTTTGTAGTTTTCAGCTACTAGCAACAAAGCAATAAATAAAATGAAACCTCTGTATTGTTATTTTATCTCAAAACAGTTTGGCTTTCAGAAAAAAAAAAATATCACTGTAATTGGAGTTGCAGTTAGCAGGCCATTTGGTGTTAGCAAGCTGTATGTTGGCAAGTACCAAAACCGGTAAAGCTTTTCTTATTATTTACTAGAAGCAGAGTTTCTCTGTTGGTGATCTTGATTCTGGAGGCAAATTCTGATGATCTCAGTTCCTCAAGAAACTTTAATTATTCTGGTGTTCCTGAAAGCATTTCCAGGATGGAAAAATCCTGAAGAGAATTGAAGAGCTGGCTTTTAGAGGGAAGAAATGCTGACTTTTTACTTAGCCAGCTGTGGTAGGCTACAGCATTCACATGATGTCTGCTTTCATTGGCATTGATGAAGCTTCACGATGTCCATTTTTCAGCAGTGCACTTATCGTGCAGAGGTGGCCTAGAGCTCTGAATATGCCTTTGCAGTTCAAGCGTCCCCAGTGCTGGGAAGTGCTTAGTTACACAAACATGAGCCTGAGTTTAGTTAGCCACGATGTTAAATCTTGACTGAGGCTATCCCAGAGGCATGGTGAATGTTGCTGTGCAGGCCTCCTGAAACAGTACAGTAGTGAGATTTACTGAGGGCAGAGAGAGAAAAACATAGGTAGGGACTTCAGAGCTGGGTTAATTTGTGTGCTGCAGTGAGCTGTGCTAAGAAAGAATGTGTGGGACAATGTACGTGAGTGAGTTCTGCACTGGCCTTCCAGATACTGTATTTGCTTTTTATTCTTGCTGTATTAAAACCTGCTTAACCCAAGTCTAATGGTCGAGTTCATTCTCAGAATTTTTTTTTTTCCTTCCTTTTTCCTTTCATTTGATGCTGCTTCCTCTCTCCTTCTCTACCTTCTTGACTCTGCCTGGGCAGGCCCTTGCTCCACCCCGTCCTCCTCTTCCCAAAGAGGAAAGCTTTGCATGGCGTCCTCGCACTGACACTAAAGTGACCAACCTGTTGCCAGTGCCCATCATGGACTGTGTGTACCTGAATGCACCCAAGCCTTATACACAGCGTGCATCACCAAACACCAGTGCACGCTGTTACTTGTCATCGCCTACCCCCTATGGAGCCGTCCCCAGTGGGAAGCAAGGCTTGCCAGCAGGGCATTCTCCCTCTTCAGGCCCCAAAGATGAGGTGCATGCTGGGCAGCCACTCTTTGAAAGTCACTTCTCATCGGGTGCATCATCCATGCAATGCAACCCTGACAGGGCAGATCCCAGTAGTAAGGCTGGAGTGAATTCCAGTCATGAGACGAAGGCGGATAAAAAGGTCACCAAACTATATGTAGCTTGTTTATCTAACAGCACTTGCTCAGGCGCATCTCAAAATTCCGCTGGCACCACACATGACCCAGCAGCCAGCACCAGTTTGGGCGCTGAGCTCACTCAGGCACCAGCCACCAACATTGTTTCCTCCGTAACAGACACTGAAAAGTCTCTTCCTGCTGCTCCTCCTCCTCCTATTCCTCCCAGGCCGTACTTTTACATTGTCCTCAGCAAAGACGCAGTTAGTTATGGTGCGGGCCAGCCCTCCCGGACTCAGCCGTCACCTCCGCAAGCTGTGAGGGACAGAGTGCTAGAGCCCCAGAGCACAACTGCCACAGAGGACAGGATGAGAAAAGAGCCTTACCTTACTCAGCAGCGACAGCCACCATACAAGGCAATGGGACGCAGCATGGTACATGTTTTCTCCATAACCTTGTTTTCTTTCAGCCGTGCAAACAGTTCTTTAATTCATTACAATGTTCTCTTAATGCTTTACTCCCCTCCTACCTAATTTCTGAGCACTCCTGCCACCTGAGTCTTGTGGTCTTCTACTTGATAATATTTAACACCCCATGTGTGTCCCCTCAATGTTGATCTGTGTGTTTGTGTGTGTGTGTGGTGCTTGTAGGGAGTTGGGTTGGGCTGGTGAGGATCTTTCTATTTTAGGGAGAAGCAAACTCTGTAATGTGATGATTGGAGCTTCTCAAGTGATTGTGAATGCAGAGCTGTTCTGTGGTTTGATCCAGCCTCACTACACAGAACTGGAGAAGGGTGGTGAGGGGAATGAAGATTTTTGTGAAAAAACACGTGTACACAGAGGCCAGGGCTGCAAGTGTGAAGAAATATGTCTCCCTAAGAAAAGAAGATCTGTTGGGGCTTAATAATTTTGGGTACATTCCTTGCATGACACAATATGGCTGCGTTAGACTAAAGTACCAATCTTCCCCGTTGCATAACAACACCTTGTTTCCTACAGGATGCCACTGCCACCACCTCAGCTCAGCCTGGAGTTATAGTAGTCCCCCTCCTCCAGGTTAATCCAGACAGACAACAAGAAGGCAGCTCCAGCACTCCACCACCGCCTCTGGTTCCTTTCGGGCAAGGCTCCGTATTCCCTGAGATTGTTTCTCCTGGCTCACCCTTGACTTTTCCAACTCTAGACGATTTCATTCCCCCACATCTCCAGAGGGGCTCCCACCATAACCAAGCACCCTCCACATCTGGCACATTACCCTCTGTTTACCCGAAACTGCCATTCTTCTCATCACCACCTTCACTTGTCCCTCCAGTCACGGGGGCTTTGCACAGGGGCTTGAAGTCTGAAATCACTGGAGTCATCTCACATACAGTAAGCTTGCCAAGTACCTTCCTTGCCCTTTTCCTAAATTTGTATTCCCAGATTAAAATTATTTTCTCGTTGCAATACTAAACTTGAGGGAGGAGTGATGACTCACTCTCTGCCAGCAGCATGATAACTGAAACCTTGTTTGCGTCCTGTGCTAGTGCATGCAGTTTGCCTGCCTTGTGCAGCTTTGTACTTTCTATTGACTTCTCGCAACTTTTGACTGTCTCCCTTTGTGCCCATTCTGCTGGGTGATGCCCACTGTAAGAGTCTTCACAGGATTTGCTCAGAGTAATGAATTCTGCATAAACTGAATAGCTACAGCTAACTGATCTCTTCAGGCTCTTTATATAGCATCCTTAATTGTGTTTGAATAACATTTAAAGCAGCAACAGCAGACCAGTTAAAGGTTAGGGCTGGCTTTCTGTTCCACTTGGAGCCATAAGACCATATGGTCTCCACACAAATCCCTGATAAAATCAGTGTAAGATTGCTGTCAGTATCCAATGACCTACAAGTTATAAGATCAGTTACTGTATTAAGAGTCTTCCAAGAGTGGAGGTGCTATGGGATAGATTAGGCAGAGAGTCTCTCTTCATTTTGAAATTGCGTGTCTTTGAAAATTGTGAAGAAATCACTCTGCAACCATTGGAACTTGGAATTTACTGCATTCTTCTTGGGTTAGGTTTTATTTCTCTTTAAGCTCATCACCTGTTTTAAAAAGTCCTCAGGGACAAGGAGGAAAAGTAGCTCTCAGTCAAAGCTGCAGAGGAGGCAAAAAGTACCCAACCCTCCTTGTACTGAAAGTCTCACAGCCACCTTTTTTTTTTTCATGCTTGCTTGTAAGGTCAAGGAAGAAGTTCAGCAGAAACTTCCCTCTCATGATGATGCTTGCTCTGCCCTCTGACTCTATAGAGATCTAGCAAACAGGCATGTGGGCTGGGGGAAAGAAAAAAAACAACAAAGGGTGATAATTTCAAAAGTTCTCAACATCAGATTTTCTCCTTTTGTTAAAATTGGTAGGGTTTTTATTGCAGAGAGCAATGAATGAAAGTTGGGATTTGGTGTTTTGGTTTTACTTAATGGGTTTTTTTGTTTGTTTGGTGTTTTTTATTTGTTTGTGTTTTGCTTTTGTGTTTTGGGTTGTTTTGTGGTTTGTTTTTTTTTTAATGGAGCCTATCTGCAGACTTCAGAAGAAAAATCAGGAGGCTTCCAAATCTTAGAGGAGGAATGGAAATTTTGTTTTCACTGACTTTCTTGAGATGAGAGTTTTGAAACATTTTTGGACATGCTCACTTCAGGCACGTAGTCATAGAACTGTTTTCCACAATTATTTAAATGGTCTTTGTTCACCCACTTTGGTGACTTTTCTGGGGCTGCTGAGCCTATCCTGATCCAGAAGCCCTCTTCTTTGAGGGATTCTTATTTGTATTTTAGTTATCAAAGTGAAACTCAAACCCAATTCTCATACTTTTCCCCAACCCTTGCTCCTTTTCCCTAATTGCAATGTTTGGAATATTATCATAGTCAGCAAAATAGGGGTGGGTCTGCTCCTTGGGGACATCTATTTCTGAAGATCATTGATTCTTTTCTGTCCCCATGAAATGTCTATGGCCTGACCAGATGCTGCTTGGAGCAAAATCACCTTCATCCAACAGAACAAAGTTCTTCTTCCCCATTTCCCCTCTAGGTTAGAGAGACTGTAGATGCTTGTTTTGATTATGGCAAATTCTCACTATGGTTTATCTCTCAGCTCTGGTGCCAGGCCTCACTTTGGCCCCTGTTCAGTCCCCTGCCTGATGCTGTGAGTCCTTTTGTCTGTTGACAGTGGGTACAAAGGGCACTGACTTGCAATTGCACTTGGCCAGAAAAGCTGGAAGTAGGGATTTTTCTGGAGCAATATTCTGTGCATATTCAGGGTTTTCTTTAATAATGATGAAAATACTCTTGAATGCTCAGCTCATTTTACAGATCAGTGGCTTGCAGCATTTCAGTCTGACAGTGGAGCAGCAGGAGTGCAGGAATTTTGTCTGCTGTCCCATATTCTCTTTGTTTGGATGCTCATTCCCCAATAATGGTAATTGTGTGTCCAAATTCCTTAAGACGCTTTGAAAAATCTCAGTCTAAACTGGTGCACACACAGTCATCATCCCTTCTTTATCTTTGCCACTTTACTGCCACCAAAAGCTCAGTACCCCTGATCTGAGGTTTTTCAAAGATGAGCTAGTTTTCCAAGTCTCCCTGCTGACACAGCCTGTATTTCTACAGGGCAACCAGAGCTGTGGTGATATCAGAGGTGGGTTTGAAATAAGCATGTAATGGAGCTGGATGCTTTAGGAGAGCAAGAGCAGCTTGCTATCTGTGCTCCAGTGGCAAAGCCATGTTGAGTATCTTCCTTGCCAGAGTCCTACTTTTTACCCTCTGTCAGTTTTGGGGCTTTTTAATGTCATTATTTTAACCAGGTAGGTATTACACTGTCTCCTGAGTGACAGTGCTAACTTAATTCCTTAGACTTTTCTTACCAAACCAGTTGTAGTAATACTGTTTCACTCCAGAACTGCATGAGTTTTGCATGTCTGACTTCTTGCTATGAAAGGAATACTTTGGAACAAATGTTTGTGTGTGGATGTATCAGGGGAAAGATGTCTGCATCTTCCCCCACCAACCAGATTTGCTCATTTCTGACACCTTGTATTTGCTCCAGAGTCTGCTAGATGACCGTAGTGCCCCCTTTTGGGGTTGGACTTGTGAAACCCAACACCAAATAACTGTAGTACTGCCTTAGCAAACTAATTTCATTAACAATGAGCAGGGTATGTACAAGGAGCTGGGTAATACTAGTGCTTATGCCTTTTTTACTAAAATTTGCTGTGATTATGCTTCTTATTCAGCCAAAAACATCGGGGATTTTTTTCCAAATTTTCCCAGTGTAGCAGCCTGCTGCATGCTGGTAATGATGTCTTGCTCTTCTTTTCAGTACCCAGGTCCTGTGCTAAATGAAGTGCCCCAGCCTGGCACTGGCACTGACTATCCAACCTCCATCAGTTCCATCAGCAAGTCTGCCTCTGCCTATCCTTCTACCACAATCGTCAATCCCACTATTGTCCTTTTGCAGCACAATCGAGGTAAGGAGACTTGCATATAGATAATTGTGGCTCAAAATGACCAAACTGTTACACTACAAGGGACTGCAGAATGTGTGTGCTGTGGATAATAAGGTTGAGACTACTAAGAACTAACAAAGTTGCCTTAAAAAAGTTGTAGTGACTGGAACATACAACAGGCAAGTGAGAGTGATATATTTTTCTAATTAAAACATGTGGATCAGAAGCTCTCCGAGGTTGGCGAGAGGTTTTTAACTGGACTGTGGACATATGAATAAGATATTGAAAGGTAACAGCTGTCAGGTGTCTTGTCATGGTGGAAAAAGGTGTATGTTCCCATATATCTGTCAGTAGAAACAAGATAGCTCGAGTTTTTCCCTTACCTGAAAAGGTGATATGTTACTTCTCAGCTATAGCAGAGTGAAAGGAGCTGTATTTTCTGTTACTGTGGAGAGATTTGACCTCCGAATTTGCAGCAGAAGTTGCCCAATAGTAAATAATCTGCTTGCCAACAAGTTTGATCTTGGCAATTTGTTCCCCTATCCATAACTGGATCAACTCAGACTCATACTGCAGTAATCCTTGACCTCTGGATTTGCATGAGCAAAACAACCTTGTTTGAGAACTCCCATGTTCAGTAATCAAAGCCTTTCTCACAGACACTTTCTCTCAATGGATAGTTCCATCTCTTCACCTCTGGCTTTGGAGGGAAACTTTGCTTCTTCTTTTTAATTCACCTGATGGCTGGCATTACCACAGCTTCCTAGTTTATTGAGCATCACTAAAGACTGTAGCTCTTAACAGGCCACAGAGATGCAGTCCAATTTGCCTTGATTTCTGGTGGACTTGGGCAGCTCCAGGAATCTACCGTGCTTCTTTCTTTTACAAATACAAAATATAAAATAAAATCAAAAAATGGGGTCAAGGCCTGCACTCCTCCTGTTGTGGCCATTCTAATTACAGGATTCACATGCTCCTCTGCATTCCCTCGTGGGTTTTTTATCAGTGCCTTTTAAAACAGCCTTCTGTGTTTGATCCTGAAGATAGTATCCTTACTATAGCCCAGCTGATTAAAGGGATAATGAGTGGATTATCTCTTCCTTTTCGCTAGCATCTGAAGCAGCTTTGCTTGTGTGCTTCTGAATGAGGGTGTCTGAATTCCTCAACTGCTTCAAGAGGAGAAAATCTTATATGAGACAGCCTTTTCAAATCTCAAAGATTTTTGTTGATTTCCTTGAGGGTGGGATATGGTTTTGGTAATTTTTTTTTTCATCAAATTTATAGCACTTCAGTGTGTACAAGACAAGGATATTTTCTCTCTGTAGAATTTAAGAGCTTGAGAGACAAATTTGTATATTACGGTGATACATGCACGCTGGCTCTGAGAGAACTGATGTGAAATTGTTCTGTGTATGAATTACCTTCTTGGTTAACAGTTTGTCCTGTGTGAATATTGCTTTTGACCATTAGCACTCATGAGACTTTACCCTGATAGATTGAGGAGCCTTCTCTCATCATGTTGATCTATGATATAGATCATGATCTGATCCACAGTTTGATCCTGTCTGTGAAGTGTATCATGCTAAAGCCTGTTTTTCAATCCCTATTAGTCAAACTTGTAATTTGCATGTATCATGTTGGTTTGACAAGGCATCTTGGTAATACATTTGTATTGACTGACATAGTATGTGTCAAACTATGTATTTATTAGAAGGTCCCATATAAATAATTTTTTATGGCATTATTGTTGACTTGACAGATGTCCCAGCCACCAGACTAATGTTTTTTGAAGGCTGTCACAGCATTTGCTCTCTTTCTTGTCCTGTGGAGTTTCCTTTGTGTTCCAAGACATACTGAGAATTAATGTTAATGGTCCAACCTCCATAACTGCTCTCTTTAGAGCAGAAAACTGCTCTAAAACTGTTAACTACAGTTTATATGAACGTACTCATTTTCATCTGACCTCAGTTTTTGTCCTTCAGCATAGTCCTTAGTTACTGTTGAAGTGGAAAATATTGCTTCATCAGGCGGGAGGACATCATACGTACTCTTTTATTTTTGTTCTTTTTTTCTCAAGTGCAGAATGGAAATAGTAATCAGATGTGTCATCTTTCCTGCCCTTTTATTAACAGTTCCACCATGCTTATTTTGTAGAAGAACAAGATCATTGCTAGGTTTGTTTTTATTCTTCTTGTGCTTCAAACCTATTTTTGAGTCTGAGACATACTGTTAATGCTTTTATTCCATTGTAGTTTTCTGTCATTTCCCAGCACATTGCCTACTTGTAGGTGTACGTTTTCCATCTTTTAATGTGTTGAGGGTTTCCTACAGTTCCTTATGCTTCCATTCCTATCTAGGATTTATCCCAGCACAGCATTAAGATTTCTTTCTGCTAACTTAGTGTTTTTTAATGGTTCTCAGACCTTAGTTATCTTTGTATCTCTGTCCTGACTGACATGATTCATATTGAATTCCATCTTTACGAACCTTATCTGTTCAAAGCTAGTTTGGTCTCACAGCATATAACAAATTTTTACTAGGTTATATTCCACCTTCTGCTGAATGGTTAATTATGTTTTGTGCTGAAATCAATTCTTTCATGTCAAGATGATGTTTAGTAAAAATTTCTCGTTTGCTCTGAAATAGAAATTAGAAATTAGAAATTTCAAGGTCATTTTAATGCAGGCAGTCTGAGATCTCCAGTAGCTTAATTAGCCTTCCAGATGGATAATGTGGGTTTCTTTCTCCTCAGTGGATTATTGATTGTTTTTTGAAGAACTAGCTTTCTTATTCTCTGAAGTGACTGTTGTAGCAGACATCACCTGCTTATTTCTGTTGCTTTTTACTATTTTGTGCTTTATTTGCTTGTTCTTGAATCTGTATGTAAGACCCTTTGATTTGGAGATGTCAGAGACTTAGCAATAGGTAATGGCATTCAAAACGCAGAAAGTACACTATGTCCTTTTTTGTCTGCTTGATCTTAGTAAGTTGTGATGAAAGATCTCAGAATTTTTTCTCCTGCATTTCAGTAGTATCAACTAATAAAATTCATACTTGTAAACAAGTCATTTCAGATCCTGTTGTTCATTTCTAGCCAATTTTCTTTTTGACACCTTTATTTTGCACTAAACATGTTCTCAAATACTTGTTTCCTCTTCCCTTTTTTTACTGGTTTCAAGTCTTACTCTCCTTCCTCCCCTGAGGAGACCTCTGAAGGCATTTATAATCATTCCTTCGCTGTTGCCAGCAGTTTTATCCCTTTGCTTGACCCTTTCTCTGAGAAGCCTACAAGTTTTTGGCCTTTGCTTACAGTCCCAGAACATAGGATCAAGTGTGAAAACCTCACTTGGCTGGTCTGTGCCTGGGGCTACAATCTGGCTCTGGTCAGGCAGGAGAGTGAAACAGCAGACACCTCCTGCTCCTTCGGCTTCTGTCCATCAGTTGCTCCCTTTCCTCCACAGAGACAGAAGTAGAAAGGAAATCTCCCCTTCATATAAGAAGTACATTTGGGTTTTTTAATGAAAAGTCTGTTATTTCATGATATTCTCTCTTTTGTGGAAAAGAGAGAGGAAAAACTCTCAAGCATTGACTCTTTAAACCACATGTTCTTGTCAGAAGAGCTTAGTGATTCAACACTCTTCAGTGAAGTGATGGCTGAAGGTGAGACTGTTCTCCCTTACATTTTTTCCTCCCAACTGTCAGAGGTGGGCATCCTTGCATTTCTCACGTGCAGTTTCTTACAATACAGCAGCCTATTCCTGGTGGCCTGCTTAGACCAGGGAACCCTGCAGCAGGTGGTTCCCAGCTATTCTTCTGGCTAAGAGTACTGACCCTTCCTTTTACCCAGTGCATGTAGGTTGTTTTTTTTTTTTTCCTGTGTTGGCAGCTATCATGTGAACATAATGTACAGGAGCAGCTTGCCATAAGCGCTCAGCAGAGCAGAGGGCTGGGGCTAAAGAACAAAGTTCACAGGTATTGATGAGGGAGCTACACTAAGGAGAAATACCAGTCCCCCTTGCCAAGATGATCCACTTAGTACCAATAGCTTAGTGAAGGTGGGTTCTGCTAGCAAACAGCACACACCTGGACATGTGTTTGTACTGCAGACTTGCTTGGCAGGTGTTCTGTGCCACCCCAAAGCACGGTTGTTTCCTGCACAGGCATTGCATGGCATGGATTATCATGAATATGTAACAGGTGTGTTTAATATATTGAAGTTTTTAAATCTTTGCACTAACAATATGAGTTTTCAAAAGTGTTTTTACTTTTTATGTCAGTAAAATAATTCATTCTTTTCCAATGGCTTTCATGCTTTAAATAAAAGGATTAATTGCTAGGGAATAGAAAAAGCAGAGAACAGAGTGCTAGGAATTCTTGGTTTATTCCCAGCTGTGATTTGGGTAAGTCGTTTGGGCATCCTTTTAGAAAGCAGTAGCTGTAGGGTGGTCAAACCTGCTGAAAGATACCACAAATATCCCAGTCTGGGAACTCAGTAATGAAAAGCCTCTAAACAAGGGGGCTGTTTTGAGAATCAAAGCCTTCAAGCTGTGTCTGTGCACAAATCAATGAATCTGTGGCTCAGTAATATGTGATGAGACTCAGCAAGCACCAGCATTTACTCAATCCTTTCCTATATCCTTTTGAAATGCTACAGCAGTATTGTTTCAAAATGTACTTCATACTGATGGTAAAAGAGTTAGTTGTCAAGTTGTTTGACTGTGAATTTTTACTGGTTTTCAAGTTGTCTCCTGTCCAATGTTTCATTCTCTGATGTTATGAAAAAAAAAGAAAATTTAAATAAAAATGCTCTTTGCGAATGTATTGGTCACTGCATCATGATATTTATGTTATTCCACGAGGCTGCTGTGTGGAGAAGGAACTGTGAGCTGTCACTTTGGCAGGGTATTTGAAAACAGATTCTCTCCAGCAGCTGCTGCCGTTCTGTCTACAGTGTATTTCTTGCCTGTCAGAAATGCAGCACCAGAGCACTTGCTGTTTATGTCTCACACATTTGTTCTGTATTTTGTTTTGTTTGTTTTGTTTCTTCCTTTACCACAGAACAGCAAAAAAGGCTTAGTAGCCTGGCAGGTATGATGTGAAAGGTCTGCTACCCCTCAACTGCTGCCTCTGCTGGAGCAAAGCTGCTGCTTTGAGAGCTTGTGCAGTCCCTTTAGCAAACACACTGCCCAGGAACTGCAATGAATTATGCCAAAACCCTAAATTACTCATCTGTTCATCCTAAGATTTACATACAGTTTGATTGTTCTAGTTGACTTTTGGGGCTGCCTTTTGAGCCTTTAGGTTTATTCCCTTGGGGCATAGTCTCATGTTTCTGTACACATCCAGTGCAGCTAGTCTTGCTTGTGGTGAGGGGAGAGGAAGAGAAATAAAAATCAGTATTTACATGACTCCAAGAACAGAAATATTTGTGCCAGATGTCAAGTAACATATGGTAAAGTTGTAGTATGCAGTTATGCATGTGTGCTGCCACCTTTCTCTGCAAAGGTGTGAGTGTCTCTCTGTGAAAGATGAGCAAATTATTTTCCTGGTCATCTTTTTCTCCCAACACCCCAAACAGAAGTAGCTCAGTCTGTAGTGGGTGTTATAGGAGCAGTGAATTATGCACTGTTTACCTGTATTATAATTCTTCTGTTATGGCCATGGTGAGGTAAATGGAGAGATGGGAGAGAAAAGTCCTGGAGAGTGCCTAAGCACTTGAAATATCACAAGTAACCCAATACTCTGTGCTCTTACTCTCCTGCATGGGCTCTGGACTAGCAGAGCATGTCCTATGAGGACAGAATCTGCCTAGGAGGAAGCTTCTGACCTGGTCTGACTTCATAGCCCATGTTCCTTTGGCCTTGACACCAGGCTGTCCCTCCCCTTTGCTGCTGCCCTGCTGAGGTGACAGGCTCCACAACAGCTTCCAGTGGTTTCTCTGAGCCCCTTCTCTTAGTGTAGCTGTTGTCTCATCAGACACCAGGCAGCTGCGAGTTTAACACTTGCCTTGAGTCTAAACAGAGGTTTTCTGTTGGTTTTCCCCTTCACAAGATGTTTCCCTTCATTATTAGGAACTCCTTTGTTTTCTGAACTGCAGATAGCCACAGAGCAGTTTGATACAGCCTGCAAGATCCTTGATGTGGGTGAATGAAGCACTTTGTGGTACAGCTGGGTCTGCATCTGCTCTCAGTGTACCAAACAACCAAACAAAGCTGCTGGCTCCCACCTCTTGCCCTAATTTTTATGTGCTATCAGGCACAGCAGTCAAACTCTCTTGCTGTGTGCCCCCATACTGCTGCTGCTCCTGCAAAAGGGTGACTCAGGTGCCATGGGCTGTGCTGACTCGTACAACCTGGTTATTTGGGTGATCAGGCACCAGACTGGGCTCTCTGAGTTTTCAATACCTCTAAGCCTGCCTGGTATATACCTCCATAAACTCCCTTGAAATCATTGGAGCTGCATGGCAAATAAGTCAGGATGACATTTAGCTATTATTGTCCAAGTTGTAGCATATTGTAGGAAATCTGTGACTAGAGGTGTGTGGTTTTGTTCCTCTGTCTGCAAAGACACCTGTGCAACAATGTCTGTATTTGCAGTATAAGCTGAGCAACCAAACTGGACCTTGTGGTTGAATCCTGTGGATTTAGGAAGGATTTACCTGGGGAGTGCACAGGGACAGCTTGTCCTAATACAAATTGTGTTGCCAGGTGGCCTTTCCTGTCTCCAGGGCTGTCAGTCCAGCTCCTTCAACCAGTTCTAAATGCCCTCCAAAAATATTTTTTAAAATTTCTTCAAAATATATTTAACCAGCTGGTAGGATTTTCCCACTGGCTATGCCCTGCTAAATAGCTCCCAAACCTGCATATTATAATATTAAAGATGTGAGTTACTGTTTGAGAGAAGACTGGCAGGAGCCATATGATGGGTTTTATTTTTGTAAAATCATGAAAATAAAGATTTTGCTTAGATCATGGCTGTGACAGTGGGAAGTCAAATTGTGATACGTTTTCCCTGTTGTCTATGTTTGTATTAGATATTTTGAATATTATCATCATATTTTCTGATGGAGTCTGCCTGGCAAGCAGCCAACCATTTTTCCAATGCAGGGAGCTAGGGAGTCAAAATGAAATAATAGGTTTACCAGTCCTGTTTGAGAAGTACTTTGCGCCCTTCTCTAATATTGAACTCTTTAGCCTGCAGAAAATAGTGACTTTTCTAGACCTTCACATCCTCATCCCCATACAAAAATCTGCTTCCTTTTGGTCCTCAAGGACATGGAAGAATGTTCTAATTTCAGTTGCTTATTTCATGATCGGTTCCTAGAGGCTTAAAGAGTACAATGTATTTCCTACAAAATGGAGAATCTTGTACACAAGGACATGAAAGACTGCACACACATTCACAAGAAGGGGAAATAGGATGGAAATGCTAACCAAGGATTTAATAGACACTTTGCCCCATTTTGAACATTTATAAATATTATTATTTTGGTTTTTTTCTTAAAGAGAAGGAAAACTAATGCTCAGTTGTAATTTCAAACCAACCTTTTAAACACAAATCCTTCAGCAGTGTGTTTCACAGGGCAGAATTGTGTTTGCTCAAGGTACCAATAGATCAATGCATTGCTGTGCACGAGCCTTTCCTCTGCTGTCTGTCCCTGTCAGATTTCTACACATTTAATGGCTTTGGGTAGTATGGTGATGTGCATGTGAATAAACATCTCTCTCTCTCTTCAATGCATGCAGTGATGTAAAAATTATATGATTTTCAAAAGTCTTGATGAGACAGACTAAAATTACAGATGTTTCCTCTCCAGGAAATCCACATAGAAAAAATCCTTGACTGAGTGTAAGGGTGTCTGTGCTGCAGCTTTCCAGAGCAGAGTAGGGCTTCAGAGCAACCTGAAGTCCCTTGGTGACACCTGCTGCTACCTGTGGGTGTCAGCTGGGGAGTGTCAAGGAATTCCAGTTTGGAAGCAAGGCAATATGAAGGAATTAGTTATTTCCCTCCATCTTCATGCAGACTCCTGTGCAATCATGTCATATGTGTGCTTTAACAACAGTGGAATTTGTTGTTTACATGCTCTAATTAGGGTTCAGAAATTAATTGCAAACATCATATACTGTCTGCTAATGGGATTGTCAGACAGGTGAATGCAAGCTGTTAAAAAGTAGCTCCCCACTACAACATACCATGCTACTTTAGGTGGAAATCAGCAGAAAAACATATACAGGAGACTGTATCACTGGTGCTTTTTGATGAAGAATGACATGGTAAAGTTGCTAATTAGTCAAAAGAAACAATCCTTGAAACTACAATTCTCTATTTTCTTGTATGAGAGCTGAGACTGTCAGGAGATGTGTCTACCTGAGAGATGCTCACCTGCTTTTGCTGGCATCAGATGTTTTCTTGGGAGATTTCCCTCAGCTGCTAACCACAGCTAGCAGTGACACAGTCTGTCTCATCAACTGCTTACTACGATTTTGCCTTAAAGGAGTGAAATATGGTGATGTGGTGAAATGCTGGGATGATGTAAGAATCCCCCATTGTCCTTTCCAGATTCTGTGCCAGACAGATTAGTTTCTGATAAAGTTGATTCAGCACTGCTACGGGACAAGACAGTTCAGGAGACAGTGCCAAGTGAGAAGAGGGCAGTGGAAGAAAAGAGAAGCCCTGTCAAGAGCCCTCACCACATGGCTGATACCTCTGTCGATGATATTGGGATTCCATTGAGGGTAAGACAACACTGAGTATGTGGTTGATGCACAAGACCTGGGCTAGATTCTGCCTACCTTAGGACTGAGGGAACTCACTAAAGCCACAAAGATTTAAGGGAAGATAGAATTCTAGTTCCAATATATTTTATGATGAATTATTCTATTTGCTATCTATGACCTGTTTCAGCTGCCACGGGGGAAAGAAAATTAAAAATTAGTGTTTCTTCTCCTAATATTTTAGACTAATGTTTTCTGCTCCTCTCTTTCCTTCACATCTAGTAGCTAAAAGAGAGTTTTGTCTCATTTTAGCCACCTTAGAGGCAGGTATCTCTTTTATATATGATTGGGTTCATTCAGTGTTCAGGGGAAATTATGAGAAGAATTATTACCTGTTCTTACAACTCATGTCTGGAATAACTTGAACACTAAATGTTTCTAACTGTCCATTGAATACTTAGGAAATTGGTATATGTGACTAAAATAGGCAAAATGTCTGATTTTATATGTCAAACCAGATTAATATACAAAATCTTTCATACAATCTGCAGTTCTACAGAGGTTACAGCCTGCCTCTGCAAAGCTTGTACATTATTAGTTACTTGAGTGAAACCTATAGCTTCGTTACATAGGAGATGATACATCTGAGTGATTATTTCTGTGGACATTTATTTTTCCAATAGAATACAGACAGATCGAAGGACTGGTACAAGACGATGTTCAAACAGATCCACAAGCTAAACAGAGGTACTGTAGCATAAATGGTTTTCATTTACTTTAAATACCACCTTGATGACATTTTGTTTCATTCATATTGTACTGGATGTTAAATAAAAGCACCTTATGTTAACTAGTGTTTGCTCTGCACCACAGAACTCAACCAATGTATTTGAAATCTTTGAAGTCAAAGGTGAGAGAACAGCCAAGTCCAAAGAAAGGTCTGAGTTGTTCTGAAAGGTGAACTGCAGTGCCCTTACGAAATCAAGTATACTATTTGAGACCAGAAAAGCCAATAATAATTCCATACTTAGAGAAAATAGATTCCTGAACTTGAGTTTTACCAACTAACCCAATCCCACACACTTTTGAAATACAGTGGGTTATCCCTGAAACCTCTCTGTGCATAAGAGAAAACTTTTTACACTGTTAAGCTTTAGTACCTGCACAACAAAGCATGATTTGAAGTTCACTGAAACCAATGGAAAGGTTTCCATTGATTTTTGGTGAATTCAGAATCTGAACTCTGCATTTTTCAAAACCTTCATCTTTCTCCTTTCAAAACCTAGAATTGTGGTGAGCACTTGCAAACTATGTAGTGGTGCACTCTCAGGGAATTCCCACCTTGGGGCACTTCTGTGCCTAACTGCTGACACATTCACATTTTTCTTCTGTGTGAGCAATGGCTGCGGTAGCATTTGCCAGCTGAACTCTCTCAACAGCCTGATGTGCAGGCAAGCACAGCTCAGATCTGTGCTTCTGTAAGAAAACCTAGAGCATGCAAAACGGGAGCTGTATTTGCTGCTGCAGGTGCTGTCCTGATGAGCTTTATGCATAAATAAATGCTGTGCTATATTGGATGGAATGAGGAGGAGTTGAACTATTTCCTAATCCTACTGCTCCTAACAGAGATTCTTCAGCTCAACCAGAGCCTATGCTCTGATGGAGGAGAATGAGTTCAGTCTCCTTGGCTTCCAGGATCTCTCACAAGGCCCAGACATGCAAGGCAGCAGTAAACAAAGAGGCATTCTAGGTTATGTCATGCTAGAACATGCAGGAGAGAGACTGTTCTGCAGTCAGCTTGAATGGATTCTTGGCTTGCCCTTCTTCCCCTTTAAATCTGTCCTCTCTATTCTTTTTTGCAAATCATGTTCCTCTCCTTAGACAATCCTGAAGAAAACCCTTATTGCCCTACCTACATATTTCCTGAACTTCCTGAAATCCAGCAAAAAACTGAAGGTACCAGAAGTTTAGTCAGAGTATCTGTTGTCTTGTGCTTTGAGTTAACTGTACTATAGCACCCTAATAGTAACTAGATTCAGGTTCTAGTTTTCTATTACCCATGTGTTACACTGCCTGGAAATTCAGTTATGCCCAGTGTACCTTCTTGTGTGATGTATAAAATAACTAAATCTTTGCTAATCCATTAATCCTTTTATAAAGTACGATACCATCTACGCTAGTGTTATTAAAGTAGGCAATAAAATCATATGGTGATAGGAAATTGGGGGATGAAGCAGAACCTCCACTTCATTGTGGATAGTCTCAAAATCCACTGCTTTTCTCTGCTGCAGAAGACAATCCTTATTCTCCTACATACCAGTTTCCTGCGTCTACTCCTAGTCCTATCTCTGAAGGTAATAATAAAGGTCCATATATATTTTTCTGCACAAATGCTGCCTTACCCATTTATTTTCTTCCCGGAGTTTTTTCTAGTTGCTGAGCATTATGCTGCCTCATAATGATTTGCTGCATTCTAAGCATTGTCTTGACTGTATGATGCCTTTTTGGCTTTGCAGTGCTCCTCTGGCTTTGTAACTAGTATTTGACTAATGCTGCAAACTTGGGGTTTGCTTGGTTTTATGCGCTTATCAGTTGCGTGTGCAGTGATTATTTAACATATCTAGATTGCTGACTTATGTGTAAAGATGTGGTTTAACTGAGATTTCTCCCCCTCCCCCTTCAAATCAATACATTTCATTAATTATTTGCTTCTGGTTTTTAACATTAACATAGTATTAGGGCCAGACCCAGAATGTCACTGAAGCCTATTGGTAAAAAGACTGCTTGCTTCAGTGAGTTTTGGATCAGTCCTTCAATGTAGTCTTTTAAAATAAAAATAACTTGGTAACATAGGTTCAGGGCTGGTCTTAGGTGCACTTGGCATATCTAGGCAAGGACAGAGTTTGGTCTCATTAGCACATCTTGCAACTTGAAATAATACTGTCTTTATCTCTTCATGTGCTCAGCAGATTCCTTTAAACTTTATATCAAATCAGAATACTTTGCAGTCATATTTCAGGGGTGGTGAAATAGCATCTGTTGCAGTGATAATTGTGTCACTGTGCAAAGTACTTATATATGAGAAACCCCGGAATCTGCTGCACACATTGGGTGTACAGACATTTCCTCATCGGGAAGTCGTTGATGACAGCCTTGTTGACTTGGTGCTTTGGTGACACTTTGGATCCTGCAATTTAGGAACTTGCCTAGTTAGCCTGTGCCTCAAGCCAACCCTGGTGAGACCATTAACCACTTCATTCAACATTTGTATTAAACATCTGGTGGGTATTGTGTAAGAAGAAAGCATGCAGTATGAACTGAGATGCTCAAAGAAGGCAAGGAGATGCAAGGTGCATTTCACTGTTAAAATGAATGTGGGCAAAGTGTCATACAGGTACCTAAGATACTTCATAATTTCTTGGTGAAATATATTAGGTGGGGAGTCCTGCCTTGCAAATCATAATACAGAATAAGTTATTTTCTCTTGGCAGAATGGTATGTGGGTATGGATGAGAGAGAAACAGTTTCAGTAACTAATAGGTAAAAGAGTTTTACAGAGACTATCTCCTTGTTCATATTGAGGTTTGAAAATCTGTTTTACTCATCTGAACTAACATAGTTTGCAAAACTGATGGTGATAATATATTAAAGAGTCTGTTTTCCCATAAGTGTCTCCTATTCACTTCCAAATGTGCATATGAAAGAGATTTTCTGGTTTAGATAGTTAAATTTTTATTGGCCCAAACACTAATTTTTATTCTTAATATGTTGGGAAACATTTCTCTAATATTTGCTTGGATTGTTTTCTTGATAAGGAATACAAAATATTTGATTATGTAGATGTGTTGGAGGGGTTAGAGTACATGTTTCATGTTTAGAAAACATTTCAAAGTTATGTACTCAGTGACAGTGTTTATACAAAGATGGGTTGGAGCCTCAATTTCGTACAGTTAGTGTCAGAATGGATTGATGCATAGGATCTCCTCGAAACATCAAGGTTTGGGCTCCCTTCAAAAATATATGTAGAGTTTTTTAAATCATACAGAATATGTCCAGTCCATGAAATGAAAGCCAACCCTTCAGATTCTCTACTGTCTAGAAGGAAACAGCCTCTCTTCTTTAAAGGAATCAGATTTTGAAGTCACAAACTTGTGATGTTCTGCTCTGTGAAGGAGGGTCCCATGGATAGAATGCAGCTTTGAGAGACAGGAGATGTTTTAATGCTCAATTCTGATTTACTCTTTAATGTTATCAAGATTTCTGTGTTTCAGTATTTCTTGCTGTAAAAAGTAAAGAAATGTAAAGAAAAGTAAAGAACTTAATGAGATACTCAGAGACAAAACATACCTGTTTTCCTCATTATTGTAGATATTAGAATATTAGAAATTGGAAAATAGCAATTATCTGAAGTGAATTTTTTATTGTATTGTTTTCTTGTTTGAATGATGAGCTATAATGAATGTTGATATTTCACTTCAAGTAAGTAAATGCAATTATTTTTATTAGTCACCAGCACTAAATAAGTTTGTTGGAGGTGAATGGCTGTGAAGGTAGTTTTAGACATTTGTTCATCTGTTTGTAGGGACTACTGAGAGCTTTGTGGTTTACCAAGTATTTTTCTATCTGAATAAAACAAGCTTATGTTTAAGAATACCAGTCACTTTTGTCAACAATTCAGTGTAATATAAATATTTGGTTTGTGTCATTAAGGTTTAAAGTGTGGGAATTGGCCTGGAAATTGGCCTTTGCTTTTTCTTAACCTGAAGGTTGTGATAAGCATACCAAGAGTCAATAACCATCTTTTTGGAACTTTAACCTTCTAATTCGTTCACCAAGAGAACTAAAGCAGAGAGGCTAGAAGTTAAGAACTTCCCTGTGCCTTCCTGAAAGCCTTAATGAAGGCTTGAGTGCAATTTCAGGCCAGCTGTGTTAGTCAGATAGTTTTTTTCCAGCAGATGAGATTGGCTGTAGCATCTATTCGATGTTCTCTTTGAGAGAAAATCTAGAAATTGTTTCAATATGTTGATTGGCATCACTAAATTCACATAACACTTTATAGAAAACTATTAAATCTAGTTTATTCTAGCTTCATCTGCTTTCTTTTTCTGTCTTTTTCTCTGTCACAGTTAGTGGTTTCTTCACAGAGGTATTAGTAACGCTTTTGTTCACAGTTCTTTTTGCAGTCACAGGATCATAAAATCTTCTGAGTTGGAAGGGACCCACAAGGACCATCAAAGTCCAACTCCTGGTCCTGCACAGGACATCTCCAAGAGTCACACCCTGTACCTGAGAGCATTGTCCAAATGCTTCTTGAATTCTGTCAGGCTTGGTGCTGTGACCACTTCCCTGGAGAGCCTGTGCCAGTGCCCAACCCCCCTCTGGGTGAAAAACCTTTTTCTAACATCCAACCTAAACCTCCCCTGACACAACTTCCGGCCATTCCCTCGGGTCCTGTCTCTGGTCACCCCAGAGAAGAGATCAGTGTGTGTCCCTCCTCTTCCCCTCATGAGGAAGTTGTAACTGCAATGAGCTCTCCCTTCAGTCTTCTCCAGGCTGAGCAGCCCAAGTGCCCTCAGTCACTCCTCATATGGCTTCCCCTCAAGGCCCTTCACCATCCTCGTGGCCCTCCTTTGGGTGCTCTCTAATAGCTTAATACAAAAATCCTCTGTGACTGGAAGGAGGACTCCTCAGCTCTTTTGTTGTGTCTAGCACCTAATGAATTATTCTAATCATATACTATGGCTTTTGGATCCTCTATTTATCTTTCAGTTTTTGGTAAAGTGGATCTATTAACTCTTGCTGTAGAGGAGTTGAATGATAAAAAGGGATTTTTTTTAAAGTACTTTGAGAGCCTGGAGAAAAGTATTAGTGTATGTAGTATATTAATATTTATATCTAATCTAGGAATTATATTTAAATGCAATTTAATCCTCATTGGCATTTTATTTTTTAGGATCTTCTCCCTGTGGTAAGTATTGGGCATATGACTCAAATTATGCTGAGTGCATTAGTAGAAAAAATGAAAGGGTCTCTGGTCCTTCTTTGGGGCTTTTTCAACTCACTTGCAAAATGCTTTTGTCTTTCAGATGAAGATTCTGATTCGTACTCTCCTCGTTATTCCTATTCCGAGGACAGTAAGTCATTCACATTTCTTTTTTAATCTGTCAGACAGAAAGGGCTTGTAAAGCTTGTATTTATTTGCCTCCTATCCCATTCACCAATATTCCTGTATTTGATTTATCCTACAGGCAGAACTCAGCTTTCTGTTCCCCGCTCCAAGAGTGAGATGGACAATATTGATTCAGAGAAGGTTGTGAAGAGGTCTGCCACTTTGCCACTGCCAAACCGTACTTCATCACTGAAATCAAGCCCAGAAAGGTGCCCTGAACTAAGATATATATGGATCAGTATATCTAAAAGCTGCCAATGGGAAGGAGTAAAAGTGGAAGCCTTATGTCCACAACTCCAGTTAAACTTTTTTGGAAGTTGGATATGTAGTTTTTACTCTGAGTCTTCTCCTAGGCAGCAGTGAACTCCTTCATTGTCACAGCCCAGTCCCCCATTCTGTCTGTCTTTTTTATCAGGCATCACACAGTCCATTGCATCCCACTGGGATGGGAGTGGGGGCAGATACAGAAGTCTGGAAGTTTATTGAAAGTACTTGGAGTAACCCCCCTCTGCTCCAATGGTTTCAGCAGCTGACCTGTATCCAACTCTGCCTGTGAGAGATAAACAAATACATGGTCACAGCCCTGTCTGATCTGTTCCTCTTGTAACAGACTCCTTTCCTAGTTTAGAAAAAGTACCCTGATTAAACCATAATGAATGGGGAAAAGCCTCTGTGAAAATGGAGTGTTTGTCTCCACAGAAACCACAGTATTTGGGGTTAATTGATCTTTCTTTCTTCAGGACTGACTGGGAGCCTCCAGACAAGAAGGTGGACACCAGAAAATACCGTGCAGAACCCAGGAGCATTTATGACTATCAGCCAGGAAAGTCCTCCGTTCTGAACAACGAAAAGATGGTAATGTTTGATTTATCCTAGTTTGTGGCTTTATCCTGCAATTATGAAATAGTCTTCAAAAGCTTTTGTGGTTCTATTTGGATGGGATTCCTTATGCTTGCATTGCAGTGCTCGTGTGATGTATTTGATGAAAACTGTTCTGCATAACTTCCTAACATTTTTGTTCTCTCTAAAGCAAGATCCAGGGGGATTGAGAGGCTTCTTTCCTTTTGGACGTGTTGTTTTCCGTGTTAAGTATGGATCACTAACCCTAGTTTTTAATCCATGTTTAACACTGTGACCTGTTCAGCAGCTGTTTTGCCAGCTGTACTTTTTCTAGGGCACAGCATCAACTGATGCAGGAGGGTTGAAGGCATTATGCAACAGGGAAGGCAGGTTCAGTTTCCATGTTCCTCTGGTGCTTTGAACACTGGACTAGTTTTTAGAGTGCCTTTAGTGTGCCTCAGTAGATGCCTCTGAGGTGCATTAGGACATGGCCATCTTCCCTGGGTTACTTTCTTCTCAGCTGGATCTCACCACTTCTGTGGCAGAGGTGTCAGGACTCAGTGTGAGCTCCCCAGCTCTGCTGGAATGTAACCTGGAGTATTAAGCAAGCTGTTACCAATTTCAGTCTGAATTAGTAAGCAATAATGTGAATTGTGACAGCTGTCACAAATGTGTCATTGTACAGAAGTCTCTTTCTGCAGCCGTGGCTGAGGATACTTGACAAGGGACAGGGCAGAGAGGTGATACTAACCTCATCAGTCAGTCCTGTATAAATCACCACAGATCACTTAAGGTGTCCTTCCATGGTGCAAGTGTGACACTGTAACTGCTAGAAAATACTGAACAATCTTAGTAGCGTATAAAGATAGCGCATAAAGACATAATTGTTCTATATAGGCATTAATTTGAAGGATTCAATTAAAAGTGCTAATTGCATGTGAGATTCCAAATGTAAACTGGACTTTGTGCCTTAACAGCTCAGGCATTGATCCATGCATGGAGTAGGTAAAGAAATGCTCCTGAAAAACTTGCCAAGGATTTTACACAAGAGCAAATAGCAATTTAAATCAATAGAAATATAAGAATCGAGCCTGATCTGGGACCTGATGCTTCTCCTTAGTATTTTGGTGGGTTTTCTTTTTTCCTTCCAAGTGTAATCAAGGTCCATCACTTTTTGAAGATCCTGCAACCAGCTTCTTTTCACACCTGTGTCCCTTCATTGACTTCTACAAAGTTGCTCCTGATGGGAGCATGATCCTAGTGCCTATTGCAGTGAGCGGTGGATGACTCCCTCTTGATACTACTGGGCGTTGGCTCAGCCCATTAGAGAAGTGCCAGTGAGGAGTGGTTTGAACATGGTATGACACCTCCATTCCTGCAGTCCATCCTGGAGCCAGATTTCTGCTGACTTATGCATCCATTTTGTCTCACGGTAAACAGACAAGACTAAAACTTGTGGCAAAAGGCTGGCTTCATCTGTGTACTTCAGCATTTGCAAAAGGTCTCTCATCACCAGTGGCACTGTTTACATGTTCACACTTCGTCAGATACTTAATTGAGCTGTGGAACCAGAGTCTAAAAGCCACAAGCAGAACCATCATCAGCCTAATTGAAAAAAAATTGTACATACAGAGCTCATCAAAACCAAGATGAAAGTGATAGCTGTGTTACTTCCAATGTTATTTTATGAGCTTTAATTTAAAGCCATAGACCAGAGAAGAAAGAAGGTCTTGAAATAGTAGCTTCACAGTCTCCATCAGTCTCATTAAATATAACAGTAATATAGTGGTTGGTGACTAGATCCTTCAGGGAGATGCAGGAGATTTGTAGATATCTCCAGGTAATCACACCCACAGCTGTGACTATTAGAATCCCAACCCAAAACCGTTTCAGAGCAATGAAGAGCCTCCTGTTGACATCAGTGGGCTTTGTTTTAATGTAAAGGCAGTTACCTAAGGTGAGTGCTTTTAGCTGAAGTGCAGTAAATAAAAAATGGAGGCATTGATTCTTTTGTGCCTTTAAGAAATAGCCAAATCATTCTCCAGACCATCAGGCATCAAACATGATATAACTATTTATCTTGCATTGCCTCTCAGTTAGCATCAATCCTGAGCTCTTGTCCTAGAGTTGTTTTTTTTTTTTTTTTGTGATGCTAATGGAATTGGCAGAGTCTGGGATATCTGTCCAGCACTGTTGTCAACTGCCTCAGTAACCCCATCACAAAATTATTTCCATGAGGATACTGTGCATCTGTGTGGCTCCTTGCTTGTTGTGATGGAGCACTTGGGATCACACTGGCACAGCAGATATAATATGTGTGTATTTTTATTGTTCTGGAGTCCATTATGTCTAAGACTAGGTATACTGAAATTCAAGAATTAGCTAGATATCTTTTGGGGAGTGGTACCTCATAAGCCTTAGCAATGGACTTTTATTCTCTTACTTCACCAGCAGGGTTTTCAAACAGCTACAACTATTTCAATTTTTTTAGTTTCATTTAAACAGATTATATGAACAAAAGGGAATTTCCTTTTCAGCTGTACTGTTTTCTGTCCTGTCTGATTTTCCTTCATTGTAGTTTTGTCTGATACTCTAACATGTATTTGTGAAGAAACTTGTAATATTGTCGCTCTGTCCATCCCTTCAGCAGTCTTTCAGGATGCACTCTCTCTGACATGTGTCTCACATGATTTAGAAAACCACCTTCCACTCTGTTTGCAGTGTATAGAACAGGGTTTCTCACATATTCATGTGCTGTTAAAGATGCAGTATTTGATTCAGGTTTCACTGAGTCTCTCTTTTTTTAACCAAATGAAGATTAAAAAAATAAAAGTACATGCAGCTTTGGACTCGATGAAAGTGTCTGACAGTAGGACTGAGGGACTGCTTGACTCCCAGCTCTTCCATTGAGTCTCCCCGTGACTCTGGGCAAGCTGCATAATCTTTCTCTCTGTGTGGGTCTCCTGACCTGTAAAATGCAGTTCATTCATATTCATGTTGCTCACAATGATGCTATTAGGCTTAACTGATGTTTGCAAAACAGTTCATGGCCTTTATGAGAGACATGCTATAGAAATTCCAAATTATAAAGCTAAATATCTACATTTTAGAATGGAAGCCATGGGATCTGCATCTCTAACAGTCCCTTTCCGTGTATTCTTTGCATAATGTTATCCTTCTCTTTCTTCCATTCCCCTATCACCAACTCCTTTAGACTCGGGATATAAGCCCAGAAGAGATAGATTTAAAGAATGAACCTTGGTATAAATTCTTTTCGGAATTGGAGTTTGGGAAACCGGTAAGTTTGATAGTTGTAATGACCAATGAAGTCAACCTACCTCTTTTTTTTTTTTCTTTTTTATTTTTATGATTGTCACATCTCTTTCCTAGGCCCGAAATCTGAAACAGCTGCCTTACTCATTTAAAGATGTGATTGTACATAATGTCATCCTGGTACTAACATAAAGCAGCTGTTCTGTGGCCACTTCTAGTGTTTTGAAGCCATTTACAAACATTCCCTACCATCTAGCACTATGTATCAACAAGGTAATATTTGTTCACACACCATAGTTCAAACTACATTTTTGTTGTTGATGTTAGAAATAATACCCTATTCTCATTAAAAGTCCTTATCCAAAGCCCTTGTTCTCCCTCTGCCTAACAAGATCTAGGATGGCTGATAGGTAGCATTAAGTCAAGGAGAATAATTTGTTCCTGTCCCTGGCTTGTAAACTGTAGGTCAGTAATTTCCAGATCTTCATAAACAGATCGTGACCCTGTTTCCTGCTCATTTCCTTATGCTTGTAGCTGCCCATTGCCTAAAATGGGGGGCATTAGTCTGTGTTGAATAGCCCTTGCCCTTCCCTGAAACCAAAGAAGTCTGAGAACAGTGTGCTTTCTTTTCAAATGGAGCTGTGTTGCTGTGTGTGCAGAGGAAAAAAAAGAGCCTCAATTTCCCCTCTGGAAAAAGATGAACCAAAGCTTAATTATTCAATAGAACAAAGGACATTTTGATGGAGGGAACACATCAGTGACCATGGCTACTGAAAAAAATGTGACTTTAGAGTATTTTATGGCCTGGTTCTTACTGATTAAACTGATTAAACTTAGTTATTAAATACTGTTCAGTAAGCTACTCTTACTGCACCAGAGGGTCAGACTCTCTCATGTATTCAAGCATAGTGATTGTTTGTCATTTCTTCATGAGGTCAGTTGTCAAATGCTCATACATACAATTTTTGAGTGCTGCTAGGATTCCCTGCATCCAACAAAACAGGAAGATGTTTTAAGGCTCAGTGTTGTCCTCAGCTGCACATGGACACCAGAAAGCAGATTTTCTTTAAATCTAGCCTTTATTCTGACAGAAGTGACGAAGTTCTCCTGCAAAGAATGTAGCTGCCTGGAGCTGTGTGCTCAGTCTGATCACATCATACAAGTAGTATAATTTTTGCTGAAAACCAAAGATGTACAGTGGTTGAGTAGTCCATTCTTTCAAAGAAAACTAGGTTTTATAGCTATTGATCTCCCATCCTCAGATAAAGAAGATGTTTCAGCAGTGTTTGAGATGAGACCCCCTAATTTTTAGGTAGTAAAAGTCAGATAAATCTCACCTCACTGAGGCTTTTAAGTATGGTCAGTATAAGGTTTTAATTCTTTAGAACTTGTCATGGTTTAAGATTTCCATAGTGAGGAGAAACCTGTTTATCTTTGCTGCCATGTAATTAATAGCCATATGCTTTTGCAATGGGTGAAGGTTTGTCATCTCTATGGTTCTCTGAGTTAGTGTGAATTAATGGAAAATGCGTCAAAGAAATGAGAGCATTTATGCCTTTGGTCCTTTCTGCATGTGGGGATATATATACCTGTTCTTTAGAAGTGTGGATTTGTGCTTTTAGTCAGGCAGTCTTGTCCTTCTGCCAGAAGAGTGTATCTCAGGGCAATCTGTCTTGTGTTCAGCAGAGCATCTGTTCTGGTGACAAGTTCCCCACCTTGCTCAGGGCACTTTTGATAAGTGCTGCTTTCTTACAGCTTGGCTTGAACTTGCTCCAGCTCCAGAGCCATGCAGCCATGCTCCCCAAGAACTGTGCCAGGTCCTGAATGTGGAACTCCATAAATAGTGTTGCGGTATCAGGCACTTGAATTCAGGATGCCTTCTCAGACTTTCATAGCTGGCAAAGCCCTCTCTGAGCTTTGGTGCCACAGCCCAAAGAACATGCTTTTTCTAGCTTTGGTCACTCCAGCCATGGGAGTCTAGTCCAGTCTTTCACTCTGAATAATCCTGCCTGGTATTTACCTGTGCGTCCAAACAGGAAAAATACATTTTGAAATCGGCACTTTCACCTGTAGGATGAATTACAAATAACCAGTTCCCAAACCTTCTTGTGTCCCACGGTGTCCACCAAAAATCCCCACAAACAAATCCCCAAACCAGTGAAATAAAAATAACTCTGCATTCTCATTGCCCCACAATGCCACCACTGGAAAATCAGCCATTTGTTCACATGGTATGTATTCATAGTCTGATGGGAGTGGGAAAGATTTTCCCTTTTCTTTATCAAAGGCCCTTGTTTTACCCTTTCCTTTGAAAAGAAGAATGAGCAAAACAAATGCTTTTTATGACTGTGTGTTTTTTTCACCGATTTTATTTTGGTTTTTGTTAAGAATGCTTTAACTAAGAGCTGTGGGCTCCCTCTAGAGAGTCCAAAATGCCTTAGAGCACCTTGCAAAAGAAAAAAATTTCCTCAAACATTACTGAAAACAGCCCCTTCCACACTGCATGTATGTTCCCTTTTGTCCCCCATGATTTCTTGATATTTATGCTATAGCAGATTTATCCCTCTTTCTCTCTCTCTTTCTCTGTTGTGGTTTGTTGTTTTTTTTATAATTTCTTTTCAGTGTTGATGCAGATCCCCTATTGTATTTCCCCTCTGTTCTAATCTGATTTCCATATTCTCTGTGATGTCTTTCCTTATCTTCATTTCCTCATTTCCTTCCTCTGCTTTCCATCAGCCTCCAAAAAAGATTTGGGATTATACTCCTGGAGATTGCTCTATCCTTACTAAAGAGGATAGAAAGGTAATGGTGTCTCACGTACGTTGCACTACAGCATCTAGCGCGTATATCTGTGTGTATGTGGTTTTCTTTCCTTTTTTTTTCTTGTAGCATTGCTTGGGTTTTGTGTGCTTGTGAGTGATTTTTTTTAATTGGGCTTGAGCTCATTAGTCTAACAATTAAGTAGCTAGTATATTGTTTTAATAAACAATTCTTAAATCATAATCAGCCATAATTTAGAGTGATTGTTTTGCTATCTTGACTTGCAATGATAATTATACTAACAGCATATTGCATATTGTTACAGTATCTTTTTTTTTTCTTTACAGGTGGGTTTATAACTTTATGGTTTGTAGAAATAGATTCTAGCAGGCCTGTGCATCTCTTAATTTGAATGTTAAATGCCTAAAACGATTTCCTGTGTGATGATTGAAACATGATTAATTGCTAGTGATTTTCTGTGTATTGTCCATACCATCTTCCTCTTTTTTCAATTGAAAAGGCTCTCTTTTATTTTTTTCAAAATTAACATTCCTTTGGTTTCCCCTAACCCTAAGCATTGTTTTCCCATTCTTCTTCTCCTTCTTTAACCAGAGTGATCTAGAAAAAGACCTCTACCTCTACCAGACTGAGTTAGAGGCAGATTTAGAAAAAATGGAGAAGCTTTATAAGGCACCACATAAAAAGCCACAGAAGGTATTTCCTATTCTTTTCATGCTGCCAATCCCTGTTTCCAAACTCTCTGCTCTAATCTATTCACTGCTGGATGATTATTAAATGAGGTTGGGATAAATAATGGTTCTGACTGTTCTGACTGCATGGCTTGCTGTGTCGCTGTCAGAAATAATAGAATGTGATGCTGAGAATCCAGCTTGGAATCCATTTCAGATACAGTGATTTCCTCTCTCACCCTACCACCATGTTTGCTTTCAGCTGCCCCCACCCCCATTCCAGTCCCCCTTTCAGGTTTAGAGTTCAGTGTCTGCAAAAAAACCCTCTCTATTTTTCACATGAATAGGCAGCAGCAGCAATCAGCTTAAAATTCTTGGTTGGCGTGTCACGTCATCATCTCGTGCCTTTCAAGCGTGTTGCCATCTACTCTCCCTTCATACAAGCCCTGCTCTCTGCTTCGAGCTCATGCCTGCCCAAGATTTTGGATATTCCTGAGAGATTTTATACAATTTTTCTTATGCTGCACCTTGCCATGGCCTTCTAGGGCAGGTCAGCTGCTGCTGCTGCTGCTTCGAGGACTCGAACCATGAAATGATAGATTAATTGGTAACACGCCATTTTTTCTATTTTTTTCTGTTGCTGATTTTTTTTAAAGCTGCGGCATTTCACCAGGACTTGAAAAAGCTGTTTTTTCAAACCCAAGATTTGCTTTTTCTTCCCAGACAGAAATCCTCACATAGAGGAGGGGACACCAAATAGAGAATTTCTGCTAAAATTGCCTTCAATTTTTAAATAACGTGCCTAAGAAGCGTTAGATGGATTTAAAGCAAGTGGCTAAGAACTGGCTTTTGCTATTGAACCTGTGCAGCTGGCATTGCTTCTCTTAAGTAAGGAAACTGAACTGAAATGTCGCTTTTCTTATTAGAGCTTTGATATTTTTTGGACGCTGAGGAATGTATTGTGCTGCAGCAATGTAATACACCTTTAAAGCAAAGGCGGGCAGTGACCGGTTGGGGGAAAGCTTGGGGAAATAATTATGAGCATGTGTCTCCTGGTCATGGCCCAGCTGGTTATCTCTTCTTGCTTTTGGCTTTATTCACAGTGACTCATTTGCAGACAAAAGAATAGGCACTGCGAAAAGGCATCGGCTGTGCTAAAAACCTGTCACTGCCCTGAAGGAACTCATGAAAATTGGTGCTTTTCTGCAAAGACATTGACAGCCTAAATTGCATTTAGACTTAAGCCTCAATGTCTCCTATAGGCTAATATTCAAGCAATAGATGGAAAATTACGTAAGCAAGCCTTTTTCTTTCTCCTCATATTTAAGTGTATATCAATGACTCCTTTGTTTGGACTTTTGCAGAATACAGCAGGTGTTACTCCTCTGGAAACTTCCACAGACCATTCTTCCTAGTAAGTTTTTCAATTGCTTGTCGATGTCTCTTTTACAGTCTGAGGTCGTGTAAGACAGGATTGTGGGCATTGGAAGTAGGTTGGCTTTATTTTGGGGGAATGGATATAGACAAATGCATGTACCATAAGAATTATATGCCTGCTTTAGGTGACTCTGGGTACAATACCTGCTTTTCGATCTTGAATTAATTTTGAAGTGATTACACGAGTGATTGCATAAATAAGATTTGCTGATTGTGCTAGGCAGTGGCTTTAAGAAAAACCCAGACCTTTAACTTCATCTGAAGAATTTTTCAAATTGACTGTACTTTCATGCAATTAACATTATTGTGTGGAATAAACAAAAATTATTTGTTACACATGTGTGATAGATTGGCTTCTGCTAGATATTCCATGTTATGTGCACCAGATCAAATGGATCCAGTTGATGAAAGGCAGTAATTTTCCAGCCTACAGGAGGGGAATAGTGGTAGGAGTAACAATAGTTCCCAAAGATCCATCGAGCACTGCTTTTTCAGCAGAATATGTAATAAGCAGTATATTCTGTGTAAATGAGTTGTACATGGAGTTAGTTTGTTTTAAAAGAGGAACACACACAACGAAAAAAAAGAATGCAGAGCAAGATGCTGAGCTGTGCTGAGTTACTTGAGTCATCCCAAGTTATTTGAGCTGCAGAGCCAGCTCCTACTATGAGCCTGCTGCTCCTTGTAATTGGACTGAATACTCAGTGTTGTCCATAGGTACAGTGACCCCCTCTGTGAAGATGGCTTATTAAAAAAGGCAGGTGCTCCTCCAAATAACCATTAATACCATGTGTGTTCACTGCCCCTTAGAGGTCTCCTGTACTTCTTTCAACTCAGTTCCCTTCTGTCTGTGTTCCTTCTGCTGGGAAACTCACACAACTGCTTCAACTCTTTTGGTAGGAAGAGAGCAATAAAATAAATGGAAATCTCAGAGATTAGCATAAATAGCTTATGTTTGCAAACCACTGGTCAGGTTTCTGCCCATGGCAGCACTGTCTGTGCCACCCGAAGCATTCAGGAGTGTCAGTGTCTGATCCAGTGGAGAGGAAGCAAGCTGGATATGCTGGGAATGGGACACAAGAGTGAGGCCCAGTGTAGTTGCATGTTCTTCTCTGCCCTGCTGTTAGAGAGCAGGGGGAAAAGAGAGCTGGAGTTTATTGTCTTTTTTTTTTTTTTTTGCAGTGTTGCTCTCCCTCCATTCACCTGATCTTGCAGACTGCTTTGGCCCTAGTACAGAACTGCTTGCTGGCTTGAATAAGGGAGCAACTAGTAAAGGGATTCTGTCAAAAGCCTCCTCTCTCCCCCCCAGGTTTATTCCCAAAGGAGGATTGTTTTAACCCTCTGTTTTTTAACAACTAGCTAACCTCAGGGCAGTCATTATTCCCTGCAGCAACTGTCTGGGCTTCCTCAGGTACCTGACAAAAAGATGCACTGAGATAATCCTAATAAGAAACAACAGCTTTATAGCTATGGGTCTGTTTGAGTATTGTCTAGGTTGAAAAAGTGACAGTATTCCCTTTCTCTTTCGTGGTGCTTTTCGTGAGCTTTTCCACCAGAAAGGAATTTATGGGACTGCATATGACCTGGTTTTCCTTGTCTGTAAACTAAAATCATCTTTGTGATCCAGACATTGTGTAATTCCATCTCCACAGCCAGCACTCTGGTGCATTGAAAGCTTTCTCTTTACCCTAGAAGTGCAGCGTCTATCCAAAATAAACAGATACATGTACAAATTTATCCACAACAAACAGATATAACCACAAACATTTCCAAATTCTCATAAATTTGAATCACTCTTGGACATCAGGATGTCAAATATTTCTATTAATTGGAAAATCTGTATGTTTTTATTTTTTCAAACTTTCCAACAGTCATGCTTTGGCCCACAGTAACTTTGTGTGAGACTCCTTCTTATTCTGAAGAGCCTGGTTGAGCACAAAAACTGGTATCAGATGAGCTTAGCTTTTAGGAAAACAGTCTGCCTGATTGCTTAGTAAGTTTTTTGCACCTGGAAAGGCCATTTATACCATGGCATTGTCAGTTATTCTTTTAGAGAGAAAACAGTGAAATCGAGAAATCAGATGTGTGTGCATACTTCTGCTTAGGTTTATGACTAGAAAAGGGATTTGCAATAAATTCCTAGTCTTTAAAAGCCTAAGAAATTAAAATTGTACTAATTTTAACAGCATTCTGTTTATATATATGCATGGTAGACCTAGAGTCCAAGATTTTTCATTCCCTGTATTAGAAGCCTTGGGCAAATCTGAACAGAACTATATTCATCTGGGAATTTCTTTGGCAATTAAAACAGTATAGTATCTGTAGCCCTGTATTACTGCTTTTCTGCACGGTCCCTCGCTGATGGGCTTCAGAAACTGCTCTGGGAATGTTGAACTATAGTGTTGCCTGGGAGGCTGAGCTGGTTGAGATGACCTCCTAAGCAGCTGTGCTTTGTAAGCACAGGACAGGCATGGCTAGTGTTTAAGGAGAGAGAACTGGAAGCTGGAAGGTTTTGTGCTACTTCCAGCTAGCCAGTGAATTTCATTGTGTCTGCAAAGAAATCATGCATCTGCTCTGTGACTGTTGTTTCATCTATAGAACAGAGGAGTGCTTTCCTGCCACCTCTTTCTGGGAGGACTAAGCCTGGAGAATTCCCTCAAGTGGGGGACGCTTTAGTAGTGCCAAACCCAGAACATTATTGCAATGTATTCATAACCTCTTCATTCGGCACCATTTCTTCATACACAGTCTGTTCTGGGTTCACACACAGTCTATTCTGGGTTCACAAGTTTGGTTTTCTCTTACTTCATGTGAAGCTCTCAGCAAACAGGAGTGACCTCCTCTCCTTTCTTGTGTGTATTCCAGCTCCGCCTATTCACCCAACTACCATGGAGTGAAGAGGGAATCAGAGTCAGCTCTGGGGGACCCTGCTGCCTTGGAGAATGAAAGGCAGATTTACAAGAGTGTGCTGGAAGGTGGAGATATCCCATTCCAGGGGCTGAGTGGTCTCAAGCGACCTTCAAGCTCTGCTTCCACAAAAGGTAGGTGGTCAGGGCACTAACCTCGTCTCCATTCTGCAGTGTCAAAAGCCAGGTGATATGGGGCAAAATGTTGCAAGGTTTGGAGTCCTATTCAAGCCAGCTGAGATTTATGCTGTCCTTCCTCCTTGCTATCCCCAGTGTTCCCTCCTTTTTTCTCTCAGACAACGCTGGCCAGTATTTTTTCTGATGCCTTTAACTGATCCAGGTTCCTCTTCTCAAGAGAGACCAGCTTCCTCCATCCAGCACCTCAGCCACACCCCAGACCCTCATGTTCTTCTTCAAGGATGCTTAGGCTGGCCTTGCTATCCATCTGCTCCCACTGCCTTGCCATTCTAGAGCCCTTCCCTGCCTTTTCTGTTCTTCCCACAGCAGTATCTCAGCAGGCCACACCAGTCTGCTGTCCTGACTACCCTGGTCTAGCTGGTGCCATGAGCTCCACAGACTCCTGCCTGCCAGGGGTGTGCAGAGAATGCATGGGAGACTAAACCAGCACTTGCTGGCTGAACCAGCCCTGCAGGCTGCAGGAATGTGAGACAGAAGAGATCAGTCTCCTCCTCTTCCCTCTCCCTCTTGCAGACACTCTAAAAGAGTAGGACAAGGGAGAGCCTGACTCCCGTCAGGGAATTGTGCTGGGGAATGTATCTCTGAGCCAACTTCAACCTAAAAATGGCTTGAGATGGGGAGAGGACTAGAGAAGGAATGTGTTGAGTTTCTGAACTGCTCCCCCTAAAAATAGTACATGACACCAAAAAGGTCTCTCTGTCTCCATCTTCCAGCTGTTTTTCAGCATTTTGTCAGGCCTGTAGGGCAGGGAGTCAAACTGGATCTGAACAAAAAAATCTGTTCAAACACTTATTGCTCCCCAAACTGCAATTGAACCTGAATGGTTGTTTTGACATTTGAATTTGAACTCAAATCGGAAACAGACCTAAAAACTGCAGTCTAAGCTGAAACCAGAATGAATCCTACTTTAAAAAAAAAAACAATGTCCTGATCTGACTCCTTGAATTTTAAGCAACCACGGCCAGCCACATTGTCTGAAGGACACTCAGCTTATTCCTAGTATGGGGAATCTCTAAGCAGGCATCTCTTGGGCAAGGTCAGCTGATGTGGTGCTCTTGTGCTAGCACAGTCAGCCTCTGATTGTTTTCTCCCTCCCAGGAATAAACTGTTTGGCAAGCACTGTGGTGTGAGACCATAGTAGGTGTGCTCTACAGGCTTGGTATTAAGCCATTTTTGCAATGTTAGTGCCTCTGCATTCTTGCTGACACCCTGATCCTGCCCCAAGTTCAGCTGCCCTTTTCCATGGTACCACAGCTTCCCCAGGAGCTCATGATGCTTAGCACTTTTTGGGAGGATACCTTAAAAGTGCTCCAGATTTGCTTCTGGCCAAGCCTCTCATTTTAGAAACGTTAGCAGCACTTCACCTACTCCTGTAAGCGCAGCTTGTTTTGCAGTTTCTTCCTGCTTTTCTTTGTGTTTTGGAATTTTGTTTCTTTAAAGTGCATTTTATGAAATCCAAGCATGTTCTTTCTCCTTTCTCAATAGCTTTCTAGCACTTAAGCTAACAGGTTGTATTTATTTTATTCTGCATGCTTACCAGTGGATCGTAAAGGTGGGAATGCTCATATGACTGCACCCTCTTCAGTTAATAGCCGAACCTTTAACGCTAGTCATACCGGTATGTTAGGTCACGCATGTAAACATAAGAAGCCCTTATCAGCTGCCAAAGCCTGCATTACTGAAATCCTCCCTTCTAAATTCAAACCCAAACTAGCAGCTCCAGCTGTTCTTGTGCAGGACAAGACGGGTATCTTGCTGTCTCATGAGAAAGCTCAAAGCTGCGAAAACCTTCGTAGTTCCACTGCCTTGTTTGATAATAAAAAGGCTTTCATGGTAGACATAGGGGAAAGCATAGAGAACATCCTGATGAAGTCAAAGCAAGAGTATGCCATCAAATCCGGCAGTACCATGAGCCTGCAGGAGTATGGCACCAGCTCTAGGAAAGGCTACTTGTTCCCTGCCTCCAGAAAGAGTGGGATGGAGTTTACAACGCTCTATAAAGACATGCACCAGATCAACCGGTCCAGGATCCATTTGGACACAGTCTCCTCCTGCAGCGTGAAGGATATTGCGTCTCAGTTTGAGAGTGAAGCAAAGGACAGGATGGAGCACAGCCTTAGCCGGGAGGATTCAGAGCAGATCCCCAAAGACACTGTTTCCTCCCGTATCAGTGCCTTTGAGCAGCTGATCCAGAGATCCCGATCAATGCCCTCACTTGACTTTGCCATTGGGCAAAACAAATCTGCCACTTCTCTTCAGTCTAAAGTTTGCCTGAGTGCTGCATATTCTGCAGAGATTCTTCTGGATTTGTCAAAAGCACACCAAGAAGAGAAGGATGCTGCCAGCTTTGCAGATAAGTCCTCCCGCTCCTGTAGCAATGTGGAGGACACAGCTTCGGATATCAGTGATGTCATACCTATGGACACACTTTCGGCTTGCACGGATGAGATAGATATTCTCTCAAATGCCTCCAATGACAGTGGCAGCAGCAGCAGCAACCTGAATGGGCCTCAGAAGCATAAAATCAACAGATGCAAAGGCGCATGCCCCGCTTCCTACACGAGGTTCACTACCATCCGAAGGCATGAACAGCAGCAGGCCTCCAGGAACCCTGATTCCAAAGGGGATGTCTATGGGGACAGACACGTGCTCCCCAGAAATGTCTACCTAATGAGCCCGCTCCCATTCCGATTGAAAAAGCCCTTCCAACACAAATCCTGCAAAACTCCTCCCCCAGACTGCCTGGCAAGCCTGGCAGTGCCCAGCCCTGAGAACCCAGACGACCCCATACAGCTGCAGGGGAGTGTAGGAAACAAGAGCCACCACTCCCAGCACCAACCTTGCTCCAGAAGCAGGCCTCTCGCTCCCAGGCGCCTGTCTTCCTTTGACATTGTGGAGAGGCTTAGCTACTTCCCCACCATGGGATCTAGCCGGGATAGCTTCATGGGCCGGGCTGACACTCCTGACTCCTTAAACAATGGGAACCCTGTTTCATATGCACTCTGTCACAGCCTGGACACAAACAACAACCCGCAAAGTGAACTTGGGACGTACCTAGGAGGTGGTTTTTGTGTTCCTTACTGGTGTCCCTTTATCTGTCTTCTTGCTTCCCTCCTCCTCCCCTTTTCTTCCACAAGCCTTGCATTTTTCCTTCCCACCCTTGCATCCCCTGACTCTCTGGTTTTCTTCTCCTAGTGTGTCTAATGTCCTTTGTGTGTCTTGCTGAGCAGTTTTGTTCAGGGCTTGTTAACAGCTGCACTTCTGAGAAACGATTTCCGCTGGCTTTCTAATCACATCAGGTTCAGTTTATCTCTCAACCAGCTCTGGGGATGCAAGAATCTCAACATGAGATATTTCTAGTCCTGTATCATTTACACACATGGGAATTATAAACCAAACCCAGATTATTTGCTTTAAGGAGTAGTTTCTCAAGGTCTAGTTGTGTGTGTGTGTGTGTGTGTATTAAACTTTTCTCAACAGTAAAATGCCAAATCATACTTTGATGGCAGTGAATCTTTTCTTCACAAAGTCTTTCTATGTCTTTACACTTTCCTGTACCATTATTTTCTCCCTGTTCTTGGATCTTTGTTCACATGTACAACCCAAAAGGGAAAAAAATGACAATGGATAAATTATCAACATCTGATTGGCAATTTGGTCAATGGCAATTGAGAATCCTTACTGTCATAATGCAAACAAATTGTTTGAAAACATCTATTTTTTTCCTTTCTGGTTATGCTAGATAAATCTGTCTGTATTTTAACTTCCTTATGTTGTTTTGAAGTAGATTCAGAATCACCAAGGCATTTTGCACCAGTTGATTACATGGAAACTCCAGAAGAAATTATCCGCAGGCGGTATGATGATAAAGAGGTAATGCCCTCCTTTATGGCCTAAGAACAGTTGTAGCAGCTCCACATACAAGAAATATAGCATTCAGCCTTATATAAGGACAGCTAGTATGTCCATGGCTATGCGTCCTGGAAGTAACTAGTATGTTTTAATGTCAGTGCTCTCTGCCACTGATTTGGTGTATAATGTGTATAATCCAGTTTAGGTTGTTTCAAATAAACCTGATAGTCCTTATAAATTGCATAAAATTACGTATAGGGCCTTTAAATAATACAAAAAGGTTGGAAATGTATGTGAGATGTGGTACAACACCCCAGTACTTGGCAGAAAAAGATGGTTAATCTGTTATTGTTCTTCATGCAAGCCACTTGAGTTGGTGTTAATCAAGCTGCTGAAAACAGTATTTTTCCTTTGGGGGTCCTCAGGTTTTGAACAGCAAGTGTAAGATGTTTTAAGCTATAAAAAAGTGGGAAGTTTTCCCGCAGTGCAAACTAGAATTCTTTATGGTGTCTGAAGTTGTTGACGACAAAATGTCCTTTTTGAAATGGATGGGCAATGCTGGGACAAGCTGAAATAATAGGAAACCCATATAGATTTTCACCACAGAGTGTATTCAAGCTGAGTTAAAGAAGTTATAAAGTGATTGCTTTCCTGGAAGATGGAAATAATTTCCTCTGCCTGGGGGGAAAAAAAGTTTTAGTGTTAGCTTTTGGAGTTCAAATAACGTTTATGTGTGCTTTGAAATATGGTAGAACCTGCTGTTAATTCCTATGTGAAATTTTTTTTTTGCTGTCTTCTCCTGTGAAACAGTTAGTAATCCTCCCACTTCCAAAATCCAGCATGAAAACTCATGTTGATCAAAAATCTTTTCTGAATTCAGCGAGACCTTCTGATTTCAAATGAGTTAGCACACAGCTGAACTCTTCAGCCTACAATCTGCCCCAAAAGGTGGAAGAATCCTTTTGCCCAGATACACAAGAATGCATGTTTCCATTAACGTGCCAGAGACTTCAGAAATCCAAAATAATTCTTAGATGTTTATTTACTTTATTTTACAAAGTGTGTTACATGAGCTCAAGGGAAGTATGGGAGAACCTGAATGCAGTTAGGCACTCTCCAAGCTCCTTGCAAAGCTTAGGAGAGTTTGGGGCCTTGGAACTTACCAGTGAGGCAGATTCAGGTCTCTTGGAAGTCAATGAGGGAAACTCCTTGTTGGTTGAAGGGGGTTTGGGTCAGCTCTCTGTGTTATCATCTGTCTTCTTAGAAGCTCCTAGGACCTGCCTAAAACTTTGAAAATCTCCTCATTGACTTCCATCAGCTTTGGATCAGATCCTCTGTATGATTTCAGTTATGTCATGATGATGATGATGTGTCTGTAAAACAAAAGGGTATTGTGTAGTTAGTAGAATCGATATCTGATATTGATCTGTAAAGCCCCAGCTATTAATTTGCAGGGACCTCAGGGATTTTAAGGAATTTATGGCAGCTTTTGAATGCCTTTAACTAGATGATTTACTGCCCATTTTATGCAATTTTATGGCAGAAACTTTTAGAGGACCAGAGACGGCTTAAACGTGAGCAAGAAGAAGCTGATATTGCCGCTAGAAGGCACACAGGGGTTATTCCAACGCACCATCAGTTTATCACTAATGAGCGATTTGGGGACCTCCTAAATGTAGACGATACAGCAAAGAGGAAATCTGGGTCAGAGGTCTGTTTTAGTTACCTCAGTCTGCTGCTTGACCCAAAGCAATAATTGCCTCTCACAATGTTGTGCTTTAGGCCGACATTAGCTCTTCAGAGAATGTCGTTTGTTGTTTTATTTTCCACCTTCCCCTCTCCCATTCTGGCTTCATTTAGATCTGCTTTGACTCTTGTGCCTGGTAAATTAATTGATATCTCGATACCAAGCTGCATATATTAAAGCATGCCTGCTGAGAATTGCTGGTGCGCACCTGTGATGCATGCCTTTAAATATCAGCTACTTAGTGAATCAAAGGCCTTCTACATCTTTTGCATCATATTGCTACATTGTTTTCTTGTCTGTGCCTTATGCTTAGAAACTTCATGTCTTGTTGATCCTGGCCATGCGGCTGTCACATAGTGGTTTTTTAGAAATACGTGTTTCTTCTCCTGAAATACTCTTAGTGTCCTTTAGAAACAATCAGAAAAAAGTCTCAGCATGTTTCACTGCATACAGCCTGGGTGGACTTCCTGAAAGAGACAAAGGAGGAGGTAGATGTTTTTTCCATAAGCCCAAGACACTTTTCTGGAGGGCTGGATGCTAGTCCAGGTGCCATGGCCAAATGCCTTTCCTGCCTTGTGTGGATTGCTGCAGCTCTGTTTCCCCAGTGGTGCTGCATTGCGGTGGTGGGTGAGATGCTCACCATGTGGATGGAATACACCTGTCTGCCCTTTAGTTTCAAATGCTCTGGAGCCTCATGTCTGTGACTACTTCTTATTTTATGCTCTGTTACCAAAATGTCTTTGAAATTGTCTGAATATTTTGTGGCCATTAGAAAATCAGCCAAGTAAACCTTTATAGCCTAGGCTTGCTGCCAACATCCTTTTTGGCTCTGTAGCCACTGAAGATTTTTTTAGATATGTGCTTAATTTATTCATATTTCCTCCTCACCTTTGTCTCTTTCCTATGAATTGATACAAAGTACAATTGATACAAGGGTCCCATTGCAGTATTCAGCAGGGCCAAATAATAATCAGTAAGAGCCACATCAAATAATATCCTACTGTTTTTCCCAGCTAGTAAATTTTGCTTTTGCATTCAAATGTCAAGAGAGATTTGGTCCTGGAGCCCCAGTAACTGTAGTTACTGGAGCAGCTTTCATTCAGCAGGGTTAGTCACATTTAAAAGTTGACTACTGTTAAATCCATTTCCTGTAGAGCTCCTAATTACTGTTACACCAGTAGTTGGCACTTCGTGTCCTGGTGGGGGATGCCCATCCAGCATACTCGGACTGTAATACCAGTTGCACGCAAGCTTGTAGCAGAATACCTGCATTCAATTTCTTCCCCATGCTAACGTTAGCTATAGAAGAGTTTGGGTGATTTTTCTCAGAAGAGAGTTAAAAACCTAATTATTGTTTTAATATGTTGATTTTGTTTGTTTGGATCTCCAGATGAGACCTGCTAGAGCCAAGTTTGACTTTAAAGCACAGACGCTCAAGTGAGTACAGCTTGTTACTCCTACCTGGAGTGTTCTTGTTATTCCTACCTGGAGTGTTCTACCTCTGCTTTTTCCCCTTGGACGCAGCATTTATGAAGTGTCATGCAATTGGATTCGTGTTTCAGGCTCTTTCCAGCAACTCAAAGCAAAGTTGCCCATAGTAAGACAGGGAAAAGTAATATAAACCTTGCAGGCCATGGCCTCTAAAGGACCTTTAGGAAAACATCATCTTTCTCAGTGCATCTCTATCCCACATGATTTTTAGGGCAAACTTGCATTTGTTACTGCAACAAGTGAATGCTCTGCCCTGAGGGTGTATGGAGCCACAGGAGAGGAACATCCTTTTCACTGTGCCAAGCATAGCCCAAAGGCAGAAGGGACTTTACCAGATGCCTAGCCTTGAGCATGTGTGCCCCTGACACAGGATTTTCCTGATATGAGATATATAAGTGTGCAGACTGGTCACTGCTCTCCTGGCATCTGCAGATACATCAGTGGATGTTTCAGGTGTCATTGTTGTACCTCCGAGCACTGTTGTGGTGCTTTGAGTGAATCACACAGTACTACTTGTTCTTTTTGGGAAATACTGCTGTGAAGAGAAGGCCTAGAAAGGCTGTCCTCTGCATGAGCCTGGAGAAGTTCTCATGTTAACATTGCTAGGGAGGGAAGAAAGAAGAACAGAATTCAGTTAAGGACCTCCTGTTTTTCTTCTCAGGTGCTAATGTCCTGGGAATATTTTATATGTGTTCTATAGGTGATGATTTGTAATGATTTAAATAACATCTCCCCAGCATCTGTAATAAAACTGAGGCAGATAAGGTGTAACTGTTTTGTCCCTTGAGCAGAACATACTGGGGTGCCAGACAAAGGAAAAGCAGAGTTTGTAAAAATCATGTTAGGAAAGACTGCGTTCTTTATTTTCCTCTGGGGACCCAAGTAGTAAGTTTGTGAGCCTAGCACAAGCTGTCCACAGTTATTCAAGCTGCAGACATTCGTAATTTTAGCACTGAAGTCTGTAGATTGAAATTCCAATTGGTAGCCCAGTTGAGGTCAGTGATTGCATAACCACAGGCTGACCAGCGGTGTAGTCATTGCAGAATCAACATCGGCATGTGAGGAGGTTAATCTAATCAGCAAACTAGCTCAGATTAAAATCATTTGTCTCTTTGGAAGGCACTTGTGACATGACTGTTTCAAAACAGGACTTGAGGGCTGCTCATCATATCCAACATGGAAAGTAGCCAGTGTCATATTTGGGTTTAGCTTGACCCCATGGTTGCTGGAGAGTGTGTGGTTATTAGGGCCCTCACAGGCCAGCTTTTTTGACAGGATGCCCAAAGAGCAAGAGAGTCCTTGCACATCACAATATGAACAGAGTAATCCTCAATTTAGCTGGCACTTTGGGTGGAGCATGATGTGTATCACCATGCTGATGCAGACCTTGGTACCTAGCAACTGCTGGACAGAAGAAAACCTACATCTGTTCTCCTCCGGTGAAGTTCTGATGGAGTGCTTGTGTTGTTAACAGGGAACTTCCTCTGCAGAAAGGAGATATTGTTTACATTTACAAGCAGATTGACCAGAACTGGTTCGAAGGTGAACATCATGGCAGAGTTGGCATCTTCCCACGATCGTACATAGAGGTAGCTGCTTTCCTTGCAGGTGTTCTCTTTGTCCACTCCCTTTCTGCCAGAGACCAGCTTATAGGCTTTGTGTATGAGACTCAGCTGATTCTGTTTGTTCATTCTAGCTCCTTCCACCAGCTGAGAAGGCTCAACCCAAAAAGCCATTACCATTGCAAGTATTGGAATATGGAGATGCTATTGCCAAGTTCAACTTCAATGGGGATACCCAAGTGGAAATGTCCTTCAGAAAGGTAGGACTTTTGTTATGCTGATGAATTGAATCCAGACGTGATGTTTTTTAGCACTAGGAACTTGCAATTTCCAAATGAAAGTTCCAGTAAGATAAACTGTGTATTCAGGAAGGAATCCTTCTCATCACCCAGGTTTTTAATCCACAGTCATTATGTAGTCCATTGCAGTTATTGTTGCAGGAAGGTTAAATAAAGAAGTGCCAATTGTTTCCTTAGGTCTAACAGAGAAGACACTTTGAGCACAAGTACTGGAAACCTGGTTCTGCAAGGCAAATTAAATACTTGGTGACAGGTGTCTCCAGGTCGATTAGATTCAGTGGAGGTGCACACAGTTGTGTGATAATAGTGATTTAGAAAAGAAGGAAACTGGATTCACCTTGCCCGTACTACAGGGCAAATCACTGAGCAAACCAAATTCTGTGGTATTGTCTGTCTGCAGAGTGAAGGGTTGGGAATGGGTTATGTAATAGCTGTTCAGAGCAAAGTCAGCCATATTTAGATTAATTAGGAGCATTTCTGCATCTCCACCAGCTTTCTGTTTTGGTGCGCAGATTAGATCTTCTCTGTCTTCTCTTTTAATTATATATGAAGGTGGAACTTGCACTATATGTTAAGGATCTGAAAGTCACTTTATTTGTCAGCAAAACAGGAGAGAGCATAGAGAGACCTAGGTTAAACTGCAGACCTGTGCACACTTTTAGTGCACCTCATACCCCTGAGAGTCTTGTGGTCAGCCTGAAACTACTGGTTTCCATTTTTTAACTGGCTTTAGCAAGTAGGATCTTGAAAATGTGAGCATAACTGAATCTGCAGACAGCCCAAGTTGGCACCAGAAGATTTGCAATTTTTTCTTTCTATGAACTGAAAAATATCATTCTCACCCAGAATTTAGGGTTAGGATCACATAATGGAAATAGGCTGAGAGCCGCCAATAATTTTAGGTCAGCTGCAGCAAGATTAAAAATGTAATCTGCTTTGGAATGATGAAGCATGTTAAAATCAGAGCTACATTGCTGTTCCTGCCCACAGGGTGAAAGGATCACGTTGATTCGACGAGTGGATGAGAACTGGTATGAAGGAAGAATCTCTGGCACCAGTCGCCAAGGCATCTTCCCTGTCACTTACGTGGAGGTGCTCAAAAGGCCAGTGGTCAAGAATGCCATTGACTATCCTGACCCGCCAATGTCCCTCTCCCCCAGCCGCAGCGTGACAGCTTCACCACAGGTATTTGGACTAGATGCAGACAGTTTCAGCACCTTCCAGTACAGAGGCATACTGCCATTCTCACGCAAGAAGCAATAGCTGAAAAAAAGCTCTATCTAAAACTAGAATTTTTTGCCATAAAAGCCACGTGCTTCCTGCAGTAAGCTGCAACTGCAGGAAAAGGTGATGTTTCATTTACCAGAAAGGCTAATGAACAGATCATTGGGGGATTTGGAGACTCAGCTTTTTAACTCTGATGTGTAGCTTGAATCCAGGCCAGGTTGAAGGAGCTGCAGTTTACAGCCATGTTAAATTTCACTGCCAGAGATGGAATGAATGGGTGATCCACTTCACCTGAGTATGTGTTAACATTTCACACACCTTCACTGTGGTGAGGGGAATTTTATATTTTGACTATTAGAAGGGTGTCACAGACTGCTATAGTCTGTAGGAGTCATTATGTTGATCCCAGTCAGCTTGAATTAAGCTATATGCTTGCCCCTGTATGTTCTAGCTCATGACCAAGGTTTTTGGAGACAGGGTCAGGAGAGCAGCCTATATTATTTGAAACTGGTGCTAAATGAACTCAGGTTTTGAGAGCAGGTCAGTCTGGGATCTTCCGTGAATATTAGAGTCACTATAAACCATACTGCAGTTCAAAGCAGAAATCAAAATAGCAGCAGGTAATTGTATGGGGATCCCAGAATGCTTGCCATGGCAAACTCATCAGGGAGGTAGTGAGTCTCTAAATCCCCTTGTTTTGCTCCCATCCTGCAAATAATCATGGCAGAAGGAGGTCGGCATACATGTCTGAGTCATGGCCATGAGGTTCTGGTGCATCCCCCTCTCACCCATGGGACCAAAACAAGGTCATTCTGAGGTCAAGACTGCAAGGAACATAAATGGAGAATTGGGACTGGGAGGAAGGGATATATGGTACAGAAAGAATGGGGAAAAAAATGCCATGATTCACGCCTGTTGTCTGTCTGGATCTTTCCTAAAAGGAGTGTTTTTAGTCTCTGACACTGTATACAAAGAGGAAAAACTTGTTGCTTGTTTGGGATTCTCAGTCAAAGTGGATCTCAGCTGAGCTTTTCTGTGAACTTGGCAGCCTCTTCATAGCTGTGGCCTATCTGCCACCAGCTTCCTGCAAGCTTCTGCCTTTGATGGAAAGGATCATATCCTCCTTTTTTTTGGTTTCCTTTGCTATTGATTCCTACTAAATCAGTACTCCCCCTACTTTCTTGCCTGACTTGGCAGAGGACTGAGAAACAGTCTGACCAGTGCTAATGGTTCTCACTGATGCTGCTGGTGGTAAGAGCTAAGGGCAGGACTTGGTAGTGTGTTCTGCCCCTGTAAATAGAGGACCTATTATAAGCACCTAAAGAGCAAATAGCCACAGCTGACTTTTTTGCTGTGTTTATCTTGTGAAGCTTTCACAAGGCATGTTTCTTGAGGAGCAGACATAGCTCATGGTTAGAGTTGGATGAAGTCTAAGTTCATTGCAGCAGAGAATTCTGACTGGATCTACAGTGTGAGTTGCTGGGCCCCCAGCTATTGCTGCCAGGCCAGTCAAATGCTGCACTCTGCCATCATGACGGTGGCTTCAACTGCTCCCTGAGGGACTTAGGGCATATGGTATGAAGTCAGAGGTCTTTCACAAGATGTTTTGTGGCTGGGATCCTGGTAAAGGTGGGAGAAGGGTATTAACAACACTGGTAGAGGCTGGACTCTGTGGTTGGAGTAGCTGTGGACAGCATGTTCTCCAACAAGGCACACTATCCATAGAAAACTGATGCATGTGGTCACAGATCTGCTTCTCTCCACACTTGCTCTCTCTCTCCTTTTACTTTTGCTCAGTTTTGTATTTCCTTTAGTATTTTTTTGTTCATTTCTTTCTTTTTCTCTCCTGCTTTTGTCTCCTTCAAGTCTCCCAGCTCTGAGCTGCTCCATACTCCAACTCCTCCGCCTTTGCCTTTTGCGCGCCGCGCTTTGTCTCCAGAGGTGCAGGCGGTCACATCTGAGTGGATCGCTCTGACCGTGGGGGTGTGTCCCAGCACCACTCCTGCCATAACTCCTCCATTGCCTCCTCCGCCCGAAGCCTCCCTCTCTCACACTGACTATCTCTCGCCTTCTGCTGCAGCCAGCCCTTCCCCCACAGTCAGCCTGCACCATTCTCATCTCTCTGGCTCCTCGACTCCCAGGTCCATTAAATCCCCATTGCCCTCTTCCTCATCCAGACCTCAGTCCTCTGCCCGCAGTTTCTACCAGGCCACTCCACAAAGCGAAGAGAAGTTTGTTGACTCCCCTTCTCCCAGCGTGACCTACTCTAACTCCTCTGGCTGGGCAGTGGAGAGCCCCGAAAGCATCCTCGCAGAGCAGCGTGACAGCACTGGCAGCCAAGCCTGGCTCCAAAAGGCAGGAGAGGGCAGCAGCCAGCCCAAGCAGAGCGCTCATGCTGTCCCCACGATCTCTGTTGAGCGTTGCCTGAAACCATCCCAGCTAGACATGCGTGCGAGCCCAGAAAGGAGACCTGTGGGTTCCTCTGAGGACAACCAGTTGTGTCAGGAGCTAATGGCTATTGTTCAGGGAGGTAAAACAGAGAAAAGAGACATGAGAAAAGGTGATCTGGGAAAGTTTCAAAGCGGGGACAAGAAGGTACTTCTCCTGCATGTGTGTGTGCTGGTCTGAATTGCTGACTTTTATTTAACTGGTGGGTTGAGGCTTGTGCTGCTCTGCTGGCAAGGCAGAGCCAGTGGCTGCCACATGTCATTTTGATGATTGTAAGACATTCTTTCAGGGGTCACCAGTGGCATTCACTTGATGTCAGATCAAAATGTGTTAGAAGCAGGCTCAAGAACTGTGTTGAGAAAATTATTTTAGAATAGATAACAGCACAGGACTGACACAATTAGTCACATCTAAGGAGTTGATTGTCCCAGATAGTGGCTATTACCAGATGTGTCAGATGAAAGCATCACACAGGCCCCATGCCCATCTCACTTTGTAGAATACAGGCAATTTCTTGCTAATCAGAGATTTTACGGTGTGCAGTGGATCATCTTTGGTTATAGAATTTGTTTGTTTTTCCTAAATCCAGGGACTGAAAAGCCTTGTAAACATCAGCCCGGCTCCTAGAATCACAAAGGCTGTCCCCTGTTTATCCTAGAGCCTATGGTTTAGTGAACCTTAGTCTGGGATGTGCATCACTAATGGAGTCTTGATTGTTATCCGTGTATTGAGTGGAAGTTATTACCTTTGCATTTCTGAAATTATGTGAAAGGCTCTAGACACAGATGAGAATTAGACCTAATGATATTTTCCCCCAAGATCTTTTAGTTGTATGTAGCTGTATGTTACAGTTAGAGGAAACACAGGGGGAATCCTCCAGTGGCTTCCACATCATACCTTCTGCTCTCAGTCTTTGTATAGGATATATGCCTTACTTTGCAGTTCTGTGGGCTACAGCCAGCCCAATTAAATTACAGCATCCCCATGAGCAGAAGATTGGAGAATTTGAAATCACAGTATTATAAATACTGTCTTGGATGCACTGCAATAGCCTTCATGGCATACCCCATCTAGCCAACATTAAATAATGAGAAACCAGGGTTTCCAAGATGACATGTTTCACACTGGGAAAACTTATGACGAATCATTTGCTTTTTGCTGGAATCATAACCAGAAGGGTACTGGGAGCTGAGTAAAGACTGCACTGTTTACCATCTAGATATATTTTTAGTAGCATTTTTTACAAACTTAACCTGCATGTTTAAAAGAGTGAGGTGGTCAGCTCAAACAAACCAACTGGAAACTGCACTTGTCCTTGCATGGAGTTACTGTTGCTGTGTGTGCTTCAAATTTACTGGTTAGTAGACGCTCTTATCACTAGCAGTGATTGTGATAAGAGAACGTGTGCCAAGCTGATCAACCTTTCTTTTCTTCAAAAGACTGCAGACTCAAAAATATTCTCTTCATCTGCTCCTCTCTCTTCCTCTACCCTCTCTTCCTCTACTGTCACCACACAGCCACCTCCCAGACTTACACGCAGAGTCAATAAGCCACAGGTAATCATCTTTGCTGATTACTCTTCCATTACTTAGTACTGTTTCCATGCCATGCCATTGTTTTGTCATCTGTTTATTTAGCTATTCATTGATTACACAGGTGAGATAATTTTCCTCTAATTTAGATCTTTTATTAAAAAAAAAAAAAAAATTACTTCCAGGCTGTGCAGAAGGGCAGGGGTGGGCAAAATCTTCAGCTGCTGCAAATCCACATAGATCAAGTGTAGGTTTCTGCCCACTTGTTCCAGTTGAGGATCTGCTTTTCAGTTCCTCCAAAGGATGAACTCAGGGCTTACTTAGTTCTGACCTTGAGTTCCTACAGCTTGATTGCATTATAGGCAGTGTTGGTGGCCTTATTAGCAGGAATTGCATAGTGTGAAATCATTTGGTTCGGGTATGGTTTAACCACCTGAGATTGGGATTCAGAGTTTGAGCATCTCAGACCTGGGGATAAGGCATACACAACTTCGTATCCACAGTTCCAGGGGCCTGCTCTGGTCTTCTCAGGTAGGATTCAGAGGTTCTAAACTCTACTGCTGAGAGCTACAAACGTTTTTAAAGAGGGCTGCAGTAGGGTCTGTGCAGCATAGCTCAGCCTCAGCACTGTGTGGCTGGGGTGACCAAGCTGTGGGGATGAGCAATGCTCACACCTGCTGGAGCATCATCAATCCTTCAAGGCAGCTTCCACAAGATGGCAACATTTGAAACAGAAAGCTCACAATTAGTGAAAACTGTACTAAGTGTGTAGTGTTAGGTACTGGGGTAGCAATCTTTGGATTGGTCAGTGAACCAGGCAAGTTGCTCATGCAGGATGAATGTGGGAAGTAGTTCCCAATGTTACTTATTTTTGTTTAAGAGAGAGAGACAACTTAAACCCTGAAATTTTCCTGTTACCTTTACTCATTTTCCTCCACTAAAACTTGCACAACTTTTTACTGAACAATCCCCTCCTGCTTCCCTTTCACTTTCAATATCTGAGTCCAACAGAATACATATTCTGCTTAATGTTAAAAATCCCTAGAAGTTTCCTGTGTTGGCCTTTCTCCTTAGCTCTGATCTGCTTGGTCCTGCTGGTTCTCCCACTGGATATATGTGATCCAAAAGAGCAGGAGCAAAGAGCCACATTTAGACAAAGATGTTTCTCCCCAGTGATGACTAGCATGCAGTTCTATTTTGGGTGTTGCACCTGGTTGCAATAAGATCCTGTGGCCTTTCTTTGGAGTCAAACTCAAGTCAATATTTATATTTTACATGCCTTGAAAATCAGAGCATTGTCAGTGTCAAGTTAAAACTGTGTGACATTAGCAAGACATTAGTCTTGACCTCCTTTCCAGCTCTGGGTCTACAGTTGTTTAGGGAGCAGGACTGGTATTTATATGTGCAAATGACTTCTCATTATCTGTGTGACCCATACAGAGGCAGATGATTTCAGCAGAACTTCAGGTAATACCCTGGAGGCTTTTCAAAAATCTGTACCTCTCGACTGATTTTAATCAAGTGAGAAAAGCAGTTAGCAGACATGGAAATGAGACATTATATTTGGGGTTTGCTTCCATTACTGTCCATCCCTGGTGTTTGAGGTCCTTTATGATTTTGAATTTTAGTTTTCTTTCTCATTATAGACAACCTCTCCAATTATGAAATTCTGACCCAGGGTTATTTGCAACTTTAAGATCCCTTTGGTGTAGGACTTGTGTAAGGACTGTGTTCTTGCCTGTTCCGTTAAATAAAACCATAAATTGCATTGGCTCTTTAAACTTTCTGAAGTTTGCTTTTGTTTGCTTTCACAGTCCAAACTAAAAAGAAAAAAGAATGACCCCACAGAATGTGAAAGATATTTCAAGTATAACTTGCAGATAATTTGTTTCAATATTCTAGTAAAATATTATATTAAGGAGTAACATTATCTATCAAACTAATTTATTTCAGAGAACCCACAGGAATTTTCCAGTTTAATTGCTGTTGTACTCTGAGATCCTATTAGCACTGTGACAGTCAGCAGTGGTGCCAGCAAGTGTGTGAGCAGTGTAGCAGTTTTGGCCCTGGGGCTGGGCTGCAGCTGTGGGGTGGGGAAGGCAGGATTGGCTGGACAAGGGTCCCTCTATTGCCTGGCAGCATGAGGGATGTTGGTGGGGACCCATCTGCTCCTTTGTACTTGTCCAAAACCACTCTGGCAGAGTGGTAATTTCACCTCCTTTTGGCTGGTAGAGAGGAGAGCATATGAGGTGGATGTTCAGACCCCAAATTCCCCAGCACAGACCTCTTAACAGGTTCATTACTTTGCACCATGTTCAAGGTAAACTTTTACCCCCTCCAGTGGTTTTCTGTTGCTCCACGGATTCAGCACAGCAGTGTTTCTGCCAAGTGCTTGTCCAAGGCAGAGCTGCCCAGCTTGCAGCAGGCATTGGTACCTTCTTCCCATGGGAAATGCATTTTTCTGCTGTAGATACAGCCTTCAACTTCTGATCCAGGGTCCAGGGAGTCTTTCCACTGACTGACAGCCTTCAGGTCAGGCTGCTCCACTCTGCAGCCTTTTCAGTGTCCTTTGTGGGAGCTCTTCAGCCAGCTTTCCATTTGCTTTCACCAGAGTTGGCCTTAGTGTGTGTGCAGGGGTTTTGCTTTTTACTTTCAACTCGGCTGGGGAGGTCTCCCTGCTCTTGGTTCTCCATTCATGTGTGGGAGCATCATTGCTGATGTGTGCCCTTCTCTGAGGGAATACCAATTTGTCTGTCTGTCTTGTTTGTCTGTTAGTCTGTTCTGTCTTGCTTTGTCTTTGCTCACGTAGTTCTTTAAATCCCACCTGAAATGGATGGAAGAAGACACATAAACAAGAGCTGCAATGGATAGATGCACTGATGACACTGAACTTCACTAGGAGCAGGGAGAGCACTGTTGAGCAGTCCCAGCATCTTTCTTCCTAACGTTTAAAACCTGCCTTAAGGCTTTTCTAGGATCTCAATGTAGAACCTTTTTCTGGTAGTTTTACAAACTTGTAGTGCTCTCTAGATCCATCCTCAAACTCCATATGGAGTGGAAACAGTGGCCAGCTGTGCTCAAGGACTGACTGTATTATATATTTGTGTACATAAGCTGTAGGCATGGAGACATAGAGACTTCAGCACTTGCTTAAGTTTATTCACTTAGTCTTAACAAAGCACATAGTGTGCCTGAGCAGGTAGAAGTTGAGATGTCCTCACAGGTTGGGAATAGTTGGTCACTATTAGGGCCTTCAGCTTACCTCCAGCAGTAACAGGGCTGGCTCAGTGTTTGAGGAGAACCTCAGTCTTTTATACTTTGGAGCTGTGCCCCACTTGCTGATTCCTGAGCCACCTCTGGCACAGGGAGCCACCACTGTAGGTAGTACATGGGCTGTCTGAACCCCTGATTGAAGAGCATTTGGACCTATAACACTTTTTCTTTTCCCTTTAACCTGTTTCTTCCTTGAAAGAATAATGTAGATTGGGTGATTAAAATTAAAAAAAAGCCACATAGATCATGCTGTCAGGGTCACTTTTTTAAATCAGCAGGGTGGTACATTTGCAGCCTAAAATTATGGGAATTGGTCTGGTTAGATTTTCATCCTGTTTAGCTAACACTGCCAAGTTGCTGACTGTGGGGTGTTTTACCACCTCAGTGCAGGGCTCTGCTGTAGCCCTGGGAGCTAGTGCTTTGGTAGGAGCTGCCTGGATCCCTAGAGCAGAGGCCAGAGGGGATCCACTTAGTCATGTGTCTTGTCAGGAACTGGAAGCTGCTAGGAGGGCAGGGGGCTTTGCCGCTGCCTCATGGATGTCCCTATGAGGATCCTGCCAGGAAAGGGAATGTGACCAGGGTTCTGATGCTGGTAGGCTGCACCTCCTGGTAATACACATACATGCCTCCACCGTGGAACCTTCAGAGGCAGTGTCAATTTTTCAGTTTTCAAATAACTAATTTAATTCATAGTTATTAGTGCTTTTAGGAGGAAAAGCTGGTCAGGGAGGTCACAAGTAATCAATGGGAAATGGACCATGTGGTCTTAGGCGCTCATGGAGCAATTCCAGCAGTCAATTTATTGATATGGAACAGAGAAGCACTTTCTTGAATTAAAAAAAAAAAAGGTCATTCTTACAGCTGCTTCAGCCTGGAAATTGTTTTCTCCAGTTATTTAACCACCTGATTTAGCTCTGGTCTCATCAGATTTGATGCACTATATTCAGTTGGTCTGCACAATATAAACTTAAAATTTGTAATTTCTTAATTTGCCTTTCAGGGCTGATGATAGACAGGGCAGAAAGGACTTCCAGAAATCCTGTGAGGATTTCACACTCTACAGTAAATGCTTTGAATGCAAATTCCGCTGCAATTAGTACATTGAACTTACATTTAATACATTAATTTTCTTTCTATAGAAATATGCATAGTAACAGAGCATTATTTCTTAGGACAGTGATCCCAAATTTCAGCACCAGACACTACAGCTGACTGTTAACAAAGGAGTTGCTGTGGGGCTGGGCTGGCCTAGAGTGGGTCACAGTCCTCGAGAAAACAGATGGTTGGCTTCAATGCAGTGATGGGCACAGCTCCAGAGGTGTAAGATGTGGTTCAGAGGACCTTTGAAAACAGGAATTAGACAGGAATGAGCTCATCACCCTGAACTTCTCCGAATTCTGAGCATGCTTGTGCTGGAAGTGTCACAGACCTCTTTACCCTCTGCTTCTGCTCTGTCTCAGTGTGCTGTGACAAAGCAGACTTTTTACTGGAGGGCACTACTGAGGTGAATAAAGAGGAGGACAGAAAGCTTAAAATTGAGGCCTTTGAAATTCAGTTTGAAAATTGTGTTAAATGATCGCAGAGCATGACCATGCTCTGGATCTCATCCAATCCACTTTGCCAAGCAGTCCTGCAGGCAGCACACTAGCTAAGACATCCCATTTGCTCACAGCATGCACCTTGCTTTCAGTAGGTGTGTGAATATGCAAAAAGTGTGCAAAAACAGGTTGTGGATACCTGTGTGACGTTTTCAGTGACCTTCCCCTTCCCCATAAAACCTCCAGCCTCAAACACCCTGATTTTTCTTTCTGTGTTCTGGGACACAGTCCCTGGGAAGGGTTGTGACTGGGAGTGAGGCAGGGCAGAGCCCAGCAGCTTCACTGGTGGTGGTGTTTGGAGCTGGATTTTCCAGTCAGGGCCTCATCTGACCTGAAGCTCTGTCTTGTTGTGGGAATTAACAGAACATTTCAGTTCCTTGCTTGGTACAGGCTTTTTGATGGGGCTACACAGCATTGTACCTTCTGAGGACCTGACATGGTTTTTTTTTAAGAAGAAAGTGACTTGCTGTCCTCTCCTGTGTCAAAGTCATTGAGAACTTTTCTAAAAACAGCAGCAGATGTCTCCCAGCATGCTTTTGGCCTTTCAATTTTGGTGCTCTCAAGTATGTGTTCCTGTCCTTGTTGTTTTTCCCCTACAGAAACGCAGTATGATACTGTGTACCATTTCTGGCTGTAGCAGTGTCCATAACCTTCCATTCTGATTTCCTGCCCTAAGCTTCTGTTTCACTGTCACCTTTCCCTTGCAGTATCCTGTGTGCTGCAGTGCAGTTCTGTAGGCTCAATGTCTCTTGTGTAAATGAAGGATCTTGCTGTCCAAAAAGTACAGTGTTGGGGTGGGGAGGGAAAGAGTTATTAATTTTCTTTTGTTGTCTGCACTCCATTTACATTTTTTTAATTCTGACCAATATAACATCTGCTAAAATGTCTTCCTTATCATTTGCTTGGTGATCACACAGCCTTCCCACCATTCATTGAGAGCTGGACCAGATCTCACAGAGTCTGAAAAGAGCTATGTGGTAAGGCCCCTGTTTAACTCAGATGTGTAGTTCTAGACACACTTCACCCACACAGTAGCACCTCAGTAGAGATAAAATGTCAGCACTATTTTTAGTTGCAAAGTAGGTACATATTTATCTCTTTGCATATGTTGTTTGTTTGCAACAGAAAAAAGGGAATTTAACAATTAGAAAAACTCACAGCCAATGAGAAGTTGGGCTAATTGTGCTGTCAGACCCTGGGTATAAGTTAAATGAAGCCAAATGCATGAATGGAGCAGCCCAACCTCACCTTGCATTCTTGAACTGACTTCATAGCGTTTGGAATGGTGCCACTGCATAACTAATTGCAACCTCTTACGCTGCTGCTTTTAAAAATATGTGTATATGTATTTGTTACAAATCTTCAAACTAAATGCCAAATTCTTCTGTATCTTGCCTGTTTTTCCATGCTTACACCTGGATCCCTTCTGCACTCCACTACCTGGATATTTACCTGGATCTACAACTCTTTTTGTGTTTTTGGTTTTTTTACTGGACTTATATGCCGCAACTGGAATGTCCCATCTCTTCTTATCTATATTTTCCCCTCCCTCCCCCCTGTTGACTGTCCTTTGGGTGTTCTTGGATGTCAATGCTGCCTACCACACAGGAAGCTGTTTGCAATGAGATCATAAACATTGCAGAAAAATCTGTTCATTACTGCAGTACTATTTCTCAGCCTCTTGACTCTCGCCACAAGGTGACCTCTAATGACCATAAATCATCTCTCATCATTTCTCAGCAACCTCAAGCACAGCAGCCAGGAGCCAGCCCTGAGCGAAGTCAAACACCACGAGACATGTAAGTCCTTTTGGCTCCCATCTCTTTGGGGTCTTATTTCTGACTGGTGGTGAAGATAGGGAGGTATGAGAGTTTTCAGTGTTTCAGAAGTTGAATTACAATTATGTAAAAATGTCAGCCTTGCTTTAAAGAACAAAAGTAGCCACATACAATCATAATGACTTTCAAACTGTGACCTTTGTGTCTGTAAGCACCTGAAACAATGACCTCATGATCCAGGACTGGGTCTCCATTATGGAGACTGTCTCAGTGTCTTTGTATCTTGAAGTTGGTGGCAAATTAATATCCACTGGCTGTATCTGACTCATATGGCATGGATCATGGATGTGTTCTTAGCTTCTCATAGTACAGTGAAAGTCCCAACACCAATGCCACTTGGTGCCTTGCTGACCAGTTCCACAGGTGAATTGCTGGCTGAGAGACCAAGGCTGAGATTTTCAAAGCTGTCCAGTGGAGCTGCTACTAAGCTTGGTGGGGCCTTTAACTGCTGCTTTTGAGAATAGCAGCCTGCACTGTGTGCTGGGGACTGATGCTCGCAGTGGTTGGCTCATGGAAGGAGCCTTTGCTTTCTCTTTATGCAGAATGGAAAGTCCCACATCAGCTCTATTTTCACTCTCCATAGGCAGGAACCCAAGCCTCCCCAAATTTGCCCAAAGATTGTTTCTACTCGATAAGGTTCCTTTGTAATAAATACCTGGTGCAATCCTGCCTCTGGTGCAAGTGGCATCTCAGGGCAGGATTCAACCTTGGGTTTTGTTTGCACCATATCTCCTCAGCTGTGATTTATCCAGCAACCTTAGAGCAGCAGAGTAGGCAGTATCTTTTTCTAAACTCCTTTGCTCTGCCATTTGGTCAATCATGGTTCTGCTTATGTGCCTGGGCAAGGGAACAGCTGTCTCATTTAGCCCAGCAATGAGTGTATCCAGGTTCTGACTTGCACTCAATAGGGTGTCTGCAATTGTACGGTCTCTAGGTGCTACGTGTTAGGAAGACTCTGGTTTGTCTGTGCAGACAGCTACATGGCAGAAAGGGAACAGAAGCTCGCCACGTATCTCACACAGTGTAGGCATGACACTTTTTACTACTGTGACCTTTTGACAACAGCAAGTTCAGTGCAGTTGGCTTCCACCTCTCAAAAGAAAGACACAGGTCCAGATTGCATTGTACTAGATAGAATAGGAATTAGGGGAAGGGAAGCATCTCCTTCTGAAGGAATGTCAAAGAAATCCAATGGCTAACATGTAGTATGTTGCTGGTTCTAGAGTTAGCTACCAAGCCCTCTACAGCTACACTCCTCAGAATGATGATGAGCTGGAACTGAGGGACGGTGACATTGTCGATGTCATGGAGAAATGTGATGACGGCTGGTTTGTGGGTGAGTGTGACACTTCCCTGTCAGCAGAGCTTTTTGGGATGAGCAGCTTTGCAGAGTGTCTTGAAGTTGCTTTCATTTGTGGAGTCAAAATGGTGAAAAAATCGACTCAAAATTTTCCACAGTTTCTCATCTTTTCCCACAAAGAACATGCAAATTAGGCTGCAGGGTGGTGGAGCTTTATTTTCTTTGCTAGGTCTCTAGTTTTTCCTTTTTTAGCCTCTTAGTATCTCCATTCCCCTCTTCTTGCTCACACAGGTGACAGAGCAAGAGAGGGAACCAAGGAAACCTGGATTTCTGTAGCGTTTCCAAAGCTAAGGGAGCCATGACAAGTTACAGAGAGTGGCAAGTTAGGGGATGAAGGCAACACGTGGATAGGAGTTGCGGTCCCTGAAAATCCAGCCTCAACTGTATGTTTAGCAAAATCCTTTCCCTTCAAACAGTGCAAGTCTGGACAGTGTTCTCCATCTCAACACTGCAAATCTAGGCTTGCTATCTCTTCTTAAAGGAGATTAGCTCATCTACACTGAGAGGAGTTTGGCTTCTAGCCTGTAGGCCCAGGAGCTTTCACCAGCACCTTATTAATTGTTAAAGGGGAAAACCAAAGATGATTAGTAGCAGAACTAGTTGTGATCTGGTCTGTACCAAAAGGTTCTTTGACTAGGGCTTCTACTTAGTATTAGGAATCAATGCCTGCAGGCAGAAGAGTTTGCCACCACTACCTTTTTAAACTCCAGAGCCTTCCTTGCATGTCTCCATCTTACTCTGGCTTCCTTGTGTTTTATTTTGCAACAGGTACATCCAGGAGAACAAGGCAATTTGGCACCTTCCCAGGCAACTACGTGAAGCTTCTGTACCTGTAAAATAACATTGATCCCACCATGACAATGATGGGATTCTTTTCCAGATGGTGTTTTTAAACAGTGAAGAAACAGACAATTTATGAATGTAATAGACAAGAGATGAGAAGTGTTAGGAGGATGTGGTTATGTGGTACACTATTGAGTTGAATGTGTAGCCCTGCTTCCATGGAGTCAGGGTGTGATTTGTTTGCTGAAGAAGAGACAGTTTCTAGTTTACAGTGCTGCCTTTGTGTATTCCTCTCCCTTCCCCAGCAAGAGTTTTGATGATAATCTTAATTTGTACGGAGTCCTTACCTCTGAGAAGGCGTCAGGGAAGCACATGGTATAGGTTTTGTTTGTGCATTGAGATAGGATAGTGCTTTGGGGCAATACTCAGCCCCTCAGCTGCTCACATTCACTGGCACGGTTCAGGGAGGCCAGGCTTTCTGCCTTGCTAAAGACTCACTTTGCTCTGCCTTCCACTTCTGTAGGAAACCCTTCCTTCATGTCATGCATCTTGAGAACCAGCAGAGGCAGAGGGAGCTGATACAATTAAACTGCAGAGTTCTGTGTGGAAAAGGAGTTTGGGACTGGTGGTTTAATCCAGAGAGGTCAGCCAAAGCATAATGCAAATATGCAAAAATCCCAAACCCTTTAATAACATATTACCAATCTCTGCAGGGTTTTTTCTTTTGTGCAGGGTGTGTGTGTGAGTGTATTGTGTGCATCAAAATGAACTGAGTCCCGTTTTTTTAAAGAGAAATCAGCCTAGCTTGACATTTATCTGCACAAAGAATAGAACCAATAAACAGAACATCTGTGAGAGCAAATCCTGTTTATGAGTCCTACAGCTGTTCACTTTCTCTGCTCCTCCTGCCCTGTTGCTGGCCATAAGGGATCACACACCTTTTGCAGTATACGCTTTGGGATGAAGACTTTGTTTCTTTCCCAACATTAAATCTTAGCGGCTTTGAAAAATCTGAGCAATGTATCACTGAGGGTGCCTTTTTTTTTTTCATTTTGGTTACAGTGTTGATGGTAGGTCTCAAATAAATACATACATTTTGGCTGCCTCTTAGACAAAAAAGTCTAATCAATTTGGAAAGCTGTTCCCAGCAGTCATTACCAGTTACATAGATTTGTATTTTCTTGAGGAAAAAAATCCATGGCTTGGCTGTATGTTTTCCTGTAAATCCACTATGAATACTCTTTTGATAGACTTTTTGTTATTAAGAAAAAGCATAAACAAAACCGATTCTATCAGACTCTGCTTCCTACAATTACCGTACAAATAGCAAAGGGTTAGATTGCTATTTTGTCATAAGCCGTATTTAATAATATAAAATGCCTATTTTTATGCTGATGCTTTTATACAGATTTATGAAGAGTAACTACAACTAACTGTTAGCACGACTTGCAATGTTTTGATAAAGTAGCCATGCTCCTGGGTTTGAAATCAAGTAGGCTTGTCTTCCGTCTAGGTCAGCGGAAGAGAAGACTCTGCGTCTCAGAAGTTTGACTGTAAATATGTATATTTAACTTTGTACAGACAATGTACTTACCTTGTATAGAGAAATAATTTAAACACATTGAGTGAAGGGAGGGAAAAAAAGGCAGTTGTGAAAGGTTGGGATTTTTTTCCACTTTTATTTAAGTGATGGAATTCCATGTATGTTCACATAAAGAGTTTTAGCACAAAATATTCATTATGAAAGGGTTTCAGATATGACACAAAGCACCACTGTTTCTTTTCTGCAGGAGATACCTTGAATCCTGTATCTTATTTATGGGTTTGTTGTTCTGCTTTGGGTTTGCCCTCCAGTTATTTGCAACAATGTTTAGGCCTGTTGCTAAGATTGGATAACACTAAATTAATTTATCCAGCAAAGTAACATGTTGATATTGATTGTATATAACATATTCATTTAAAGGTTAATTTTCTGTTCTTGCTCTTGCCAGTTTAAGTTAAACACACACACACACACACCACACACATATTCACACAAACAGCAACTTATTTTTGTGTTGATTTTTTGTTTCTTATTGCAGTGGATTACTATTTGACAATTAATAAATGGAATTATTGAATTACTATTGTGTTCCTTGTACAAATTATTAAATAAAATCTGCTCTGGTTGTTCTGTACTAGTGCCCCTCAGTGGCTGTCTTTGGCTGTGTCCATACTGAGCTGTGGGTGTCTGCCATGGCCTTCCCCACTGTCCTGCACCTGAGGATCCTGCTTGTGCTCACCAGTTCTCCTTCCTGAGCCATAGGCTGGCTGTGACTTTTGCTTAGAGAAACCAAGGTGTAAAAGCAAAGAAAGGCTGGTTTACACATAGATTTCACTGTAACACTATATCAGGGTACAGTTGCTGTGGCATCCACGCAGACCCGTGAGGTCAGGAGTACACCCGCGCACTGATTTGCCAGGGGTCTTTGTGACTCGCTCTCAGATGAGAAGACCGCACAGGTTAAGTCACACAAGAAACCCCAAATGCCAACCCTGTGTAGGAAGGGATGTCAGTTGATGTTGGGCTTACATGTGCATTTTTAAGGTTGACTCTGGTCAAAACTTGAAGACAGTGACATCTGTGGTAGCTGCACTCTGGCGGGGCCAATATGGCTACAGCAGGAACTCTTGGGGTGTGTGCAGGGTCTACAGTGATCATGTCCCAACCTTGCAGCAATACAGCCAGCTGGGACTTTCTGGCTGTGCCTTGTGTAAGGGAACAGTCCCTGAAGGAGTTGAGTGAGGGAAGGCGACAGCTGAGGTGGCTGGGTGGGCTCATGGGGGCCCAGTAATGCATGAGTACCCAAAAAAATGCACCCTGCACCTCCACCTGTTTGGCTCCTGCATGGTGCCTGTGCAGGACTGCTCACCGTGAAGGCTGGTGTTTCACAAGGAGTTCTAACATCTTGGAGACCTCCATCTCGGACAAAGCCAAAATTGGGCAACAGATTCAAACGCTGTGATGATGCAACCGGATAGCCAGGCAGACAGATAAATGTCATGGCTGCACTCACAATGATTTTAGGAAGTCAAACTATAAACAAGTCAATCATAAAACCAAACTACCTATACACCAAAAGCCTCAAGCTATTTCACATGTTTTTAGAAAGCACACAGACACAAGTCCTTTTTTGTTTCACAGATAGCCTTATATAAAAGCCAAAGGGCAGGCTGACCATGGCTTTGCTGCAATCACAAACACTGCTCACTTTTGCTTTACAGCACCCTGGGTTGGGGTGGGGGCTGGGGGGAGAAAGAGAAACTCATCTGTATCTGCTGAACATTGGTATTTACTGATGTCACTCTCTCACCTAATCTAAGGTAAGGAAGCTAGAGATGCTAGTGACTGGAGAAGCTGGGTGAGCAGAGAGGTGAAAATAACCCAGTGGTGTGCCACAGCCCTCTGCGAATCGTGCACACCCTGGGGCAAAGGAGCTCTGGTGTCTCTTCGCTGCCAGATGTGTAACAATGTGGTAGAAGAAGTATTCTCTGATAGAGACGAGATTAATAGTCAGGGCACATGGACCCTGAAAATAAAAGACAAGTTAATGCAGGAAAAGACAAGTTAATGCAGGAAAAAGGCCACAGCCAAGCAAGGGAACTGCAGAAGCAAGGGTGTGCCTTGCAATGGGATCATTTGTGGCTGTGTCTTGTAGGACCAGTACCTGGCTGACCTGTGTCATTCCGACTTGCTGACTGCTCCATGCTCCGCAGCTGTGGCTGAATCCCAGCTTCAGCTGCGGCTCACTGATGTTCTGCTTAAGGGTGAGCTGTATTCATTAACTAAATAAGTAGCAATGCTTGCACTCAAGCTGTAAATGCCAGCGCTGTTGCTGTGACCAACGTCTCCCACTTGTCCACCGTCGGATTAGTGAGGGCTTAACATGCAACTGGAACTATTTTTCCTGAATCACAGCTAAGAAGGTTGGCTGAAAAACCTGTATAGAAGAATTCCTTTTGTTGGTGGTACCATGCTTAAGTGGCTAGAGATAAACAAAACGCTGCCTATATCAGTAAAACTGGGATAATTTAGCAGCAAGATAACACCCCTCCCAGGCTCCGTCGTCACTCATCGGTTCCTGGCGGGGAAAGTGCATGCAGGGCCGCTTATTTCCCTCGCCCCCATTAGGTTTCAGAGTTAACACTGCCCCAGGCTGGAGCTATTTGCCTGGGAGATGCCGCATCGGGGCACTCCTGCGTGCGGCTGCTTGCCGGAGGCTTGTCCCGCCCGCGGGCCGCGCTCAGCTCCGCGGGGAGCGTGCGAGGGGGCGCCGGCACTCCCGGCCCCGCCAGCCGCCGTCCCTCGGCAAAGCCTGACCCAAGGCGCGCTGGAGCGGCTACGTCCTGGAAGGTGACGGGCAGCGAGCGCTGCTCCCCTGGGGCGGGCCGGGAGCCCGGGGCGGGGCCGGGGCGGGAGGAGCCGAAGGCGGGGCGGGAGCGGCC
>VZRZ01002431.1:3134147-3230846 GCA_013398175.1 Climacteris rufus | reverse complement strand
GGGTGTTTTATTCTCCCCGGTGTATTTGAGTTTGTTTGGGTTTTTTAAGTTTACGGAGATATCAGTGGTGGCGCACGCAGCCCCTTCACCTGTAGCAGACCGGACTCTTTGCTCTCCACCGAACCTCCCTCCTCAGCCTGTCCATAGGGAGCCTGCAGGCAGCAGGAATCCTCTCAGCCCCTGGCTGGGTTTGGCAGCACACCCTGTGGGAACCTGTCGCACCCGTCGCGGGTTGAATGCCCGCCTGCCCTTGCTTGCCATGTATAGTGAAGAGCCTTTGTTTACAGAAGCCATGTTAAGGTGTGTTAAGTGCCTCTGCCCGTCTCTGTTCGAAGTCCTTCTTGCCCCCGCCGAAAGATAAATTAGTTAGGAAACGGCAAAGCTTTGCATCCAAACAATTTTAGCGTTGCACCTGGATTTTCCCTGAGCTGCTCCAGCGTTTGCCTGTAGAACACTGGGACTCCCTGCCTCGCTGTCCTGACCACGTCCCCACTGCCCCGGCAGGTGCCCGGCCCGGCCGGGAGCTGGGCCCTGCCCCGCCGCTCCCTGCAGGCCACCGGAGCCGCCTGAACCCCGGACCCCTGTCCCTGCCCGGCTCTGGGTGGGTGCGCGGCACACGGCCTTGTCGGGGTGGCTGCAGGTCTCTGTTGGGGGAAAGGAATGAACGAATTGCTCCTCTTTCCAACAATCCCTCTCCAAACCAGAGGCATTCATCGAGCTGCTGGCAGCCCTGGCCTCTGCCACCATTGCACAATTTTGAAGTGCCCGCAGGCCCCAGGTGAGGAATGGCTGCGGGAAGTGGAATATACGAGAACTTGAACTTATGTGAACTGCCCTTGAAGAAGACCGGGATGGTCGGACTTGTGAATTCTTATAAATGCCTCCTTCCATGGGGTCCCACTGCCTGAAGGAGCCCAGGTGCCACGGGAGAAGCTGCCAGCTTCAGGAAGGGCAGAGCTCACAAGTGCTGTTAAACCAACAGGGGGGAGAGTTATTAGTTTTCTGTGTAATCTTTTTCAATTACAGTACTAATGCCTCATTTTTCTAAAGCATTTTTGGGACATGAAAGCAGCTTTAGCGTAAGGGAAGTGATATTTACTTCACTGTTATGGTAATTATTGCCATTTCCTTCCAGCAGAAAACTCTCAGGCAGAAGTGTGTCTGAAGCCCTACCTTGCTGCTGTTACCTCTTCTTGGTCGCCTTTGTCAGTGCTTATAGGGAACATATAAGCATAACATACCAAGGGACATAGATCAGCAAAGTGGCAAAAATAACCACCTCATGAGGAACTGTGACCCTGGAGACTAAAATGTAATAAAATAGCCTCTCTGTTGGTGGTGACGTAAATGCTGACAATTAACAGCTCTTATCAGGGCTTTCTCCTGTGGCCCCTCTGACACTTTTAATTTCCCCTCCAAGACTTCAAGTCATTAATCTTTCCTGTGGTTTGCTCCTAAGGCTCCTGGATGTGTCTCCTGGGCTCAGGAGCAAAGTTCTTGGCAAGTCCTCCCTTTACATGTAAAAAAAGATCTGATCCAATTTTGACCTGTTTTAAAGAGTCTGATCCTCCTCGTGTGATGACTTTACAGGTCTATAATTGTGTACTTCTTTTTATTTCATTTGGTACCTATGTTTTCACCAGAGACCTTTCTGGGCATGGAGCCCTCCTTCCCTCACAGGATGAGGTGAGCTCTGGCCATAGGACTGACATCTGCCAGGGGTTGTGAGGGCCTTGGTCCCACTGAGGTATGACATGGGGGGACTACCTGAGGGCAGTGAGAGGGTGGGGAGGCTGTAACTTGTGAGAAGAGCATCGTCTGGGAGCAGAGGATGTTGCAGCTCTCCCCCCTCAGCACTTGTGTGTTGCTTTGTGCTGCAGCACATAGGAGGTGGGTGGGTGGCTCAGATGTGCTTGTGGGGAGCGCTGCTAGCAGGGCTGCCCAGGGCTGGGCTGTCTGCCCTGGGCACGGGGGAGCAGCATTGTCCTGCCACTGGCAATGAGAGCACTGCAGTTCAGGTGTGCTGTGTATGGGGTAAGTGCCCTCTGTGTAGCCACTGGAGCCTGTCTCAGTGACGTGCTGATGGGTCACCATGCTGCTCCAGGTGTGTGCTGGCATGCTGGGGTGCCAGAAGAGAGATATCCATCCAGTCATGGGCCTGAACTGTGTGTCTTTCAGCTCTCTTTGAACTTAAATTCAGCCTGTGTTGCCTGCTGGGAGCTCAGATTTGGCTTCTGGCAGCATCATCCTCATGGTGAGCTTTTGAGCTTATCTTGGTATTTATGGCCCTCGTCACCATTGTACCTCAGCTCCTTGCTAGTGGCTTTGGCTTTTCAAGCTCCCCTGTGATGTAGGGAGTAGTTGTACTAGAATGTGTTATGCTGGTGGGAGGCAGCATCATGTGAGTTGTTCTCTGGAGGAAGTCATTGAAGCTTGGTGTTGCAGTCCTGGCTCCAAGGAGGATGAGGAGCACTGGTGCCATTGGCATGGGAGCCAGCAGAGCAGCCTGGCCAAGGGCTTTTGGCTGACAGTGGCTTCATGGTACCAGTGGCTGGCTGTGCCTTAAGGGACCACCAGATTGTGGCATTTCCACAGCTGCTGCTATCTTGTCTTTTGTCACTGCCCTACCTCCCTTTCCACTTGAAATATGTGTTCAAAACTGCTTCAGGCTCAAATAGATCATGAGCAGCTTGTTGTGAGAACGCTTCTGATTCTTGGTTGCTTTGGACCAATCTCCCCAGTGAGAGCTGAGTATGAGGATTTCACAAGTGCTGCTTGTGAGACATTCTTGTGGAGTTTTCCATCTCTTTAGGATGGATGCTTCACAGATGTTTCTGGCTTACATTTCTTTTTAAAACTGTAGGGTTCTGGTGAGCACTTTATTGTAGTCTTTGTTCAGAAAAAAACCCCAGACTTGTGTTGATCAGTGTAATGAACCCTGGGCCAAAGCCTGCTGGATTGCCCTGCAGGAGTAGGAAAGACTCTTTATTGCTCTTTGGGTGATACTCTGCAGTGAGTCAGTGGTGTAGAATTTGAGAAAAGCTCTTTCTGAGATGTGGATAGACACAATACATACATGATAATAATTTCTGTAGAACTGACCTATGCACAGGGTAGTTCCCAGTTAAATCCCATTGAGGTTGGTGGAGCTGATGAGGAAGCAAGGAGCACGTTGTTTGAGGAGACACTGATAAAGTGGAGCTGTCTGAAAAGCACTGCAGTTGACAAGACCCCATCCCCCTCTATTCATCAGGTAACAGGAGCTGTTGTTTGTTTTGTTGCATTTGATTTTGACAAACAGTGAGGGCTTTTTGTTTCCAGTTGAATATCTACATGGAACCGTCTGATAAACCTTGTTATTGAGATTACTTTCGCGGTAGTGATCTTGAACATCTGACCCAAAATATGGGCAGAGTGCAGTTTTGCTCTGTTTTGTTATGTCAAAAACCTCCTAGTCCCATTAAGGAGTGGTGTCACTCAGAGTCTATAATACTGGGCATTTTCTTATAAAAGCAAGCAATTTTCCAATTAAAAAAAAAATTGTTTCAAGACAGACCACTTATGCAAATGCATTAAAAGGATGAAATCCCAACATGATGCTTCTTGCTGATTTCAACCACTGTAACATGAATTTATCCCTGTTTAGTCTGATGTTTTAACTCTTTATGGTATTTTTAAAACTCAGAATTTATATAAAATACAGAATTGGATCATAATTGGTTGTTTGAGTGTGTGGATTTTCTTTTTAAACACAGCCCTCTAAACCAGCTTTATAAACTTAATGCTTGGTTTAGCAGCAAAACTGGACCTGATGGTCTGAAATCAAGCATAGGACCGAATCCTGTGGTGTGAAAAGACGTCAGGTTTAGCTTTGGTGCTCGCTGATGCCCTTACCCTGGCAGCCGGGCACCCTGGTAGGAAGCGGCTGAGCAAAGGCATCCCGGAGCCAGGGGCGAGAGAGAGCCCGCTGGATCGGGACACCGTGCTAAGGGGCATCCCTTGTGGGGACTGCCGGGATGGGCGGAGACTGGGCTGCCTCTGGGGCATGCCGGGGCTCAGCCGAGCGGCACAAGTGACTGCCTCGGGAGCCGGGCTCCAGCCTCTTCTCCAGGGGGAAAGAGACTCTGGCTACAGGTTATTTTTCTGAGACAGGAGAGCTAAGGCTTTCTGGGCAGCCCGCTGCTCCCAGAGTGGAGCAAGAATGCCTTCCCTCTGCCAAAGGAAACATGGGGTGTGGTGAATGTGATAGGAGGTAGGGTTGGGCTGGCTTTCCTCCTCAGCCCGGAGAGCCTTGGCTGGTCCCCAGTGTGCACACCTATGGCTGCAGTTCCTCAGCCGGGCGGTCCAGCTCTTGTGCCCGTGTCTGCAGATCCCAGCGCTGCGCTTGGGTCTCGTTCTGCGGCTGTCTGGGCAGAGGGAGGCAGCTGGGGAAAGCTGCTGCGCTTTGTGGGAAGCTGGAGGTGGCTTTATGTTTCCTGCTGGGATGTTTACCTGGCTGCGGGTGGGGTGGGGGCTGTGGCAGCACCAGCCCTGCTGTGCCTTGCCAGAACTACCCAGCTGATAAGGGCCTGTGGAACACTGGTCATTGGTGTCACCGGCCAGGAGCTTCTGGCCCTGCAGAAGGGTTGGTGTTTGGAGGACGGCAGGATGCCTTGTGCCTTTGCTTGGAGGGAGACCTGTCTGCTCGGTCAGAGGTGCGGGGTGTGAAGAGCAGAGGTTATGCCCGTACAGACTTTGAAATCGACATCAAGCCTGGTAGTTTCCCAGGCAGCTGCTGGAAAAGCCTGTGCTTCAAAGATACAAATGGCTGCTGAGGAGAGGAAAAGACTTTTCTGATCTCCCTGACTGACAGGGTTTGGATGAGAAGAAATCATCCTTAATTGTAGCAAGGCAAAGCAGCAGTATTTTCTTGTGGTAAAGGCAAAGTGCTTTGGGACACAGGATAGACTTGATCTTTTCCAGACCTGCTTCCTCAGTCTGGGGGGCAGTTTTGTCTGGAAAATAACTTTTAAAATTATTGGGATACTAATCAAATGCCTTCTACTAGAGCTACATGCAGGAGCAGTACTCTTGTCTCTCCTAGGAGCCAGGGTTGCGTTTTCCTCAGTTCACATTTTCCGACCAATTGTCATTGGTTATGCAGCAGCTTGATGTCTCCCAAACTTTGGGGTTCCCTTTTCTCCACACCTCTTCTTTCTGACCAGTGTAATCTCTTTTGACGGTGTCTGACCCACCTGGTTCTGGATGAGTTCCCCAAAGAACATAAAAAGAGAGCTCCATGTTTGCAGGGAATGTACCAGCCCCAACATTATGTGAGAGCTTTAAGCCTCAGATCTTAAAAAGTAAATGCTGGACTTCTTGGGTGAAAAAAAGTTCTTTTTGTTCCCTGATCTACTTGTTCTCAGATGTCAAGTTATGTATGGCTGCAGGTTTCTTGGTACCTTTCACCCTCAAAAATCACTTTGTCCATCAAGAAATGTATTTGGTATGTAAAATGAATTGGATTTGAAGGGTGCAGCATCAAAATAACAGGAGGAAATGTTTCTCTTTTTTTAGCATAAACAGGGAAATTATAGGAGCCCTTAACTGCATAAATAATTTATGTTGTTCTGGACTACAGTGTCTTAGATGGTTGCTGATTACTGGATGTGTTGATTTATTTAGAGGATGAAATAAACCATCAGGAAAAGCTCAGCTGTTTTTGAGGTCTTGTAAAACATTTCTTTTTTGTTTGTTTGTTTTAACATGGGGCATATTGCAAAACACACTGTGAGGCTGAGTAACTCCTCGAGCACCATTTGAGCATCTGTCTGAGCAAATCCTCTCACCCTATGTCTTTTTATACGATGTGACTGAGGTCAGCCCTCTCTGCACAGTGTCTGATGCCTTCCCCTTTGTGTGTTAATAACGCTGCCCTGGCTGTCGGCGTGGGGCAAGAAGGCAGGCAGGAGGGTGAGGGCTGGGCTGCCACAGGAGCTTGTGCAGTGGAAGCCCAGACCCTGCTGGGGTGGGCTGTTGCTCAGGGGTTTCACCACCAGAGGTACGACCCCCTTCTCCTTCTCTCCTGGTGATGGTGTGGTCTGGGCTGGCACAGAGCAGCCAGTGAGATCTGGGCCGTAGCCTTGTCAGGCTGTAATGGTGCAGAGAACGGGAGCAGCTTTGAAGGGAACTCTTGGGGAACGTGCTTGTCTGAATTTTCTCATAGCCTCTGATCTCTGCTGACCCAGCTGCATGCTTTTGCTGGGAGAAACTTTGATTGCTTAGCATAATACTCCAGGCTGAGGACATTATTCATGGTAAAATAGCAGTGTGTGTGGGTGGGGAGGATTAAGCTGAATGTCAGAGATGTCTGGTTGTCACTCGTGGCCTTGGAAGTATGTTGCTTCATGTCTGTTCTTTCCAGCAAAGACCCAGCTGGGTTTTCCTCTCAAGCTCACATAGGTGCAGTTTCTCCAGATCTTTTTCTTGGCTGATGTTAATCTTCTTGTTTCTTATCTCTGCATCACTTCTTGCAGTGTGTGTTTAGGTGTGGAGTGATGAGTGATGCTGGAGGCTGTAGGGTCTATGAGAAACTGTGAAGAGCTGACAGAGTGAGCACGTAGGGTGCCAGAATGGATGAGGGGGGAAGGTCAGAAAAAATTCAATGAGTTTTAGACCCACCCACCTATCTTGACTCACACGGAGCTGAGTTATGCTGCTTTTCATGCTTCCCACCCTTCCTCCCTCTCATTTGCTGTGGACAGCAGTTTCCCTCAATATACCCGCTGGATTCTTGCCTACAGAAGGAAAAAAGGCACCATAAATCCCTGTCCAGGGACTGCAAAGCTTGTTAGGTAGTGTGTATGGAGGGAATTGCATCAAATGTAAAATGTGGTTGTGTTTGGCAGGCTCTGGGACAGACAGAAGTTTTATAAAGAGGTCCTGGCAGTGGAATAGGCAGCCAAATGTGTCTCCCTCTGCTAAATCAAAGTGTTTTCTGTTGTAAATGCAGTTACCCAAAGACTGCCTGAAGAATTGATATGTCATAGCTGAGTGCTTTGCCTGGCTGCCAGTGCAAGGAGACAATATCTTGCAAACTGCCCAGGAGATGGTCATCCGAGCTTAGCAAAGTCCTGCTGATGTTAGCAAGGTGGAGCCCAGAGTGTGTGCGCCACGGGTCACATGTACACAAAGCTTCGCTTTGTAGTATGAGAAAGTAATGTAATATTTTCTTCTATCCAAACCAATCCTGAGTCTGTGGGACCTCTTTTAAAACGAGGGATCCAAGCCTACAGCTGGGCTAAACTGTTACCTACTACGTTGAGTTTTGCTTGAGTAAAGAGTGCACAGTCAAACCCATGGATTACAGGGATTATTTGTTTCTCCCATATGCTGGCATGTGTTTCTGAGCTGGTATCAAGGACATAGTTTGAGGTGTCTGGTTATAAGTATCTAGATTGTTTCTATAGCAGCCCAGATTTCTTACACAGAACACCAGCCAAACAGAGCATCACCATAAGCACACTCTGGGACCTAGTTTGGACACAGTATGAAGCAGTGCTGCTCTGCCTGTCTCAGCATTGTCTGTTCAACAGCAAAATGATCTAATGGCGGTGTTACCCAATTGCTTGGGAACAATCACCTCAAGGGAGGGCATGGCTCCTTTGCAAAGGAAGCCCTTGGGCATGTTACAAGGTGTGCAGAGCTTTATTCATCCAACCATGGTCTCTGAAACTGGGAAGTTCCTGGTGCCTTGTGAGTCTGCCCATGTCCCCATCTGCCAGAGGCTGCTCAACCCCAGTGGAGGAAGCCTAAGCCAGTCAGGGAGCTCTTTTGAAGTGCACAAGAGGCTATACCTTAGCACAAGGTGTGACTTGTGCGAAGTTGTGTTCGTTGGTTTTGTTCCTTGCAGTGTTTTTCAGCTCTCCTCACCTTTACTTGCAGAAGTGCAGATCTGTCTGCTCATTACTGGGCCACCTGCTTGTACAAGGTGTGCAAGCCACAGCCTGCTGTCCTCTTGGCCCCTTCTGGTCTCTGTTCTATGCTCAGTCAAGAGGCAAGGGTAAAGAGAGAGGCTGGAGCAAAGCTTTAGATCATCTGAGCAGAAGCAAAGTGGTTTCAGATGGTGCAAAATTTACTGGATGTCTGTTAGCCTGAAGCTTTTGTTCATTTTTGGAGCCTTTTTGTGTAAGCTGACTGTAGCTGCCAGTGCTCTGAGCACCTCTGCCTACCTTCCCCTCAGCCACATGCCTGCCCCTGCTGCTTCCCATGGACCAGGCAGGAATTTGACAGAAATAAAAGCAGGAAAAGGTCTTTCCAGTGGCAGCTTTGTGCTCCTCACTTAATAACAGAAATGCCTTTTGCTTGACAGCACTGAGATAAGCCCAGACCTTACTGCGAGGGGGGAAGGGAACATTATTAGTAGCTATAAACCATCCTAAAAGGATGGGGGATGGGTTCCCTCTGTACCCTGCCCTTGTGCAGACATGTTTGCTATGAGGAGTCCTGGCAGGCAGTATGAGCTGGATGTTGCAGGTAGCAGTTTGTGGAAGGTTGCATTTCAGGGCAAGTTATTTCCAGAACTGAAGAAGCTGGATTTTAAAACACGTTTTCTTTTGGCAGATCCACTTCTCTTTTTTATTACTGTGCATCGTTGTAGCTTGCCCTTAGGGGAGAGGTTTGTGTGATACCTGAGTGGATGTAATAGCCCCTGTGCCACCAGTGGCTCTTATCTGATGAAGAAGAGCACTCACATTTCAAATTTCTCTGAAGTGGATACAGAAGGGGAACTGACATCACAAGCACTGGCAAGGCACTGACATGTCACTGTGAATGCCAGTTGCTTATCCTGGTGGATCTTGGGGGTTCTTTGGGAGGGTTCAGTATTTCAGTATCCCTGGCTGCTCCAGCTTAGCTGTTCCTGGTGATACAGGATAATTTCTACCAGTCTATCTCATATTGTGTACATTGTCAGTCTTGAAATGCAAACTGTATGGCCAAGTCTCCAGCAGTGTTCCAGTGCTGGGATTAATCCACTGTTGTTCTTGACCCTTTGGCAGTCTTGTCTGATTGAAAATGAATCATGGTAACAGAATACTGAGCTTGGTGTTCCTCACAGGGATAAGTAATATGGCTCTCTCCCTCCTTTGATAGCAGAGGAAATAAAGGCCCCAAGAAACCAAGTGACTCAGTTAAGGCCCAGCGACCAGGGCAGGACCCAAACAGTGTTTTCTGCAGGCTTCTTTTGTTCTAATGATATCCTTAGGGATATGTCTTACAGTTTTCATAATGACAGCTCCCAAGTCTGATGGGACTGTAGGTAGCTTTCAGTGCTCAGGATTTCTGCAGAGCTGCTGTCCCTGTGTGCTGCTTTTGGCTGGGATAGAGTTCATTTTCTTCACAGTGGCTGGTATGGGGCTGTGTTTTGGATTTGTGCTGAGCACAAGGTTGATGATTCAGAGATGTTTTTGTTGTTGCTGAGCAGGGCTTACACAGAGCCAAGGCTTTTTCTGCTTCTCATACTGCCAAATTGGTGAGGAGTCTGGGGGTACGTGGGAGACCAGGAGGAGACACAGCTGGGACAGCTGATTCCAACTGGCCAAAGGGATGTTCCAGACCATATGGCATCATGGTCAGTATATAAGGAGGGGGAAGAAGGAGAAAGGGAGGAACATTGGGAGTGACGGTGTTTGTCTTCCCAAGTAGCCATTACACGTGATGGGACCCTGCCCTCCCCCTCCTGGAGACTTTCACGATTCTCTCTCTGGTCCTATGGGGGGCTGAGTGAGCAGCTCTGTGGGGTTTGGCTGCTGCCTGGGGTTGAACCACAACTCCCTGTCACAAGGTTTACAGGAGGGACTCTCAAGGCAGTGAATCCAATGGAGTGGCTGCAGACTGCACTCAATGGCCTCCATAGGTCACCAGTCAGCGGGCTGCAGCTTTGAGGCGATGATCTTCACATGTAAGGCAGATTTTCTGTATCCATCTGGTGGCTTGTCTGGTGTTTTCATCAACACTTCCTCTATCAGTTCACAGACTGCTTACAGCATTAAAAGTGCAGGTAGACACTCACTATTGGTTGACCCATTTGATGCTCTTGGGATTAATGTTGAGTGCCTTGGTCAATTGTGGTCATCTGTGATACATATCTGTGTCCTTCCCTTTTCCATTAAATACTATCCTAGAAGAGAGGTGAAAAAATAAAAGCATTTTGTGGTCTTTCTTCTGGTTGGGGAAAATAACCTACTACAGCTGTGAGGAGATGTGCTGAACAGCCTTAGTTTTGGGCCAGGGAAAACAGTGATTGCTGCTAACCTGTGACACCTCTAGAAGGGGAGTGTTTCCCTGGGGGCTATGATTTGCCAACCAAACCCTAGTCAGGAGGGATCTCTAAATCTTGTGAACAATGTTTATTGATGTCTGAGAGCTCTGCTGGGTTTGCTCAGCTGCTTTTCAGCATGCTGAAACCTAGCATGAATGTGTAGAATGAATACCAGTTGCAATAGACTCATAAACGAGGTATGCCTCAGCTGCAAGGCATGTTTAAATCTGTACTCGTGTCTGGGAGCAGTCCACCCTTCTCATTTCCTCTGCCTATTAAATAATGGATGAAAGCCCATAGAAATCATTACACTCATTCCACAAACTCATTAAAGCTGCACAAAATCTTATGTAGTGTTTGCAAAGCCACAAACATGATGTTACTCACCCTCTGCCCAGGCAATAATTTTGGCCCAAACAGGTCTCAGTTGTTAAGAGGACACCTCTTTAAAAGAAGTAGGGGAAAAATGAACAAGCCATGTAACTGATTTGCTTTAAAATGCCAAGTTTTAGCTGGGACCTTTTCCATGTGGAGTGTTGTACTGATGGCACTGATGCTTTGTGTCTTCTGTCTGAGATCACGTGGAGAAGAAGGGAGATGTAATATGTCACCTGTGTTCTTGGAGACTTGAACTGCTGGCTGTACTCAGCACCTTCTGCTTCAGAGAGCGCTTGTCTGTCCAACGAAGAACAGAGTTGCTTTCTCTATGATCTTGCTCTCTAGCATGAGAACTGTCTTGAGTGAAAATGTGATATTTGCTATTAACCTGTTGTCCCCTCTCCAGATTTCTATCTTTGAGTGCCTAAAATCCTGCTCCTATTATTGAGAAGTACCTAAAAAATCTAGATAGATTTCTGCTGAGAACTTTCATTAGTTTTCACCTCTTTGCTTCCAGGTACCAGTGACAGAAACTGCAACTTTTCCAACTGTTTTTTTCAAATGTTGCTATGGAAATCTCCTCCCTGGAAATTCCATTCACTCTTTTTGTTTTCTCTTAGGTGACTCCAGGTAGCAAAGCTGCAATAGCCAACTTGTGCATAGGAGACCAGATCATAGCCATTGATGGAGTGAACACAGATAACATGACGCACCTCGAGGCGCAGAACAAAATCAAGGGCTGCACAGATGAACTGACCCTGACAGTCAGCAGGTACATTGCTGAGCAAGACTGGGGCTGGAGAGAGGGAGGGCTGCAGAGTGGGCAGTAGCTGTGTTTTGGTTTGACAGTAGACCTCTCTGACTGGTTTATTTTGACCTTTTAGTAGTGCTTGGTCTGGCAGGTGCTGGCTAGCAAGAGGGAACTGCATTTCATCCTTTAATCCTAATGCTGCTTGCATTTGCTGCACTTTGACCTTATGAAAACAACTTTCCAAGGAGAAATTGGCTGATAATTTATGGCAGAGTCAGCTTATTCTGTGGCTCCTGACAGCAAGAAACCAAAGATGGTCTCATGAAAACTTCACTCATAGAGGAGGTGCAACCAGAGATGACCTTCCTTCCTGTTGCACTGTTTAGCAGTTAAAATATATGCTCATGTGTTGTTCCAAGTGATTAATTGCCTGGTTTCTGCCATGCACAGACTCAGAAATACTGTGTATTTTGAAGCCTCTTGATCAAACTGCACTGTCAGTGTTAAACAGTGACAGCCCAGGGTGCAACAAAGTTCAGTCTCTTCAAGTCCTGAAAAACTAAAGGAAGGTGACAGCTGAGCCACATTTTTTGTCACTAGTGTAGAGCACAGGCTGGCTTCAGTCCTCCCACCATCTTGAACTGCAAAGAATGGACAACTTCATTCCTTTGCCCAGCCATGCTTTGCTCTTGGGCCATCTTTGTATGGAGAGGAAACAGAGACAACAGGGCAGGGGTCCGCTTTGCATTGACTTGTTGCTGCTTAAAAGAGATGGAGCCTGGTTTTTTTGAGGATGCTGCAGATTTAGCCTTCCTTTTGGTTTGAATTGCAGCCTCAGGTACCAGCACTTCTCAAAGTCAGATGGTAGATGCAGTGTGGCATTTCTAGTTGCTCTGGAGTGAGTTTTCCTGTGCCTGCCTTCCCTCAGAGTGATCATCCATCAGTTTCAGGGCAGATGCAGGGGAAGTGCTTTGAAAAGGAGTGCAAAAGCATGCCTTAAATGACACAGTGGTTCAGTTATTCAGGGCTTTTCTGTGATAAACAGAAGTCTTTACCATAGCTCGGACAATGCCAGGAGTTCAGCAGACGTTTTCCAGTTCAGGAAGAAGCGATGGGTCTTGGCCAAAAAAAGCCTGACAGTTCATTGAGGGAATTCACAGAGGGTAGAACAGAGCACAGTGCAGGCAGTGTGAATGGGTGGTGAACATTGCAGCAGCCTGTTAACCCCAGAGTTTCTCATACTGGCCTTGAACTTAGCAGCATGTAATCTTCCTGCACCAGTGCCATGTGGTTCTGGCTGGGAGAGAGGAAGGGAGGCAAGGGCCCTTTCAGCCTGCAGGCAAGTTCACTCTTACAGATCATTGAGTCTGTAAAATGTGTTTGCTAATGTTAATTACAAAGTCATTAAATTTATAGCTACCCCATGCATGTTTCATTGGCCTTGGGTGTGGAAGCTGCCCAGGGAGAGACTCCTAGCTGGATCTGCAGCTCTGTAAAATTGTGCAGGGCCTTTGAGTTTACCCAACCCAACTCTTTCAAGATTTCCTTTCAATGAGGTAGCATGAGTGTGTGTTGGACACTTCTACTGCTGTACTGATCACTGAGTTCTGCTGACAGAATGGCCAAGAAGAGTGTCAAAACTGCAGGGATGTGAAAGCAGTGATCTGACTTCTTGCCACTTTCGGGTTTGATATTACTACCTGTTACTCTATGTAAAATCCGTGTGCATCATGACATCTTTCCTCTTGTACTGTGATGAGCATATTTTATCCCTTGTACCCAGTGGCTCCTTCTAGGCCCCAATAACTAAATGCAGCTGGACTCGGTGGTCAGAAGTGCTACATAGTATTTATTGCTGAGGCAGGAGCACTTCTTTACCTGGCAGTCTAAGGCTTTAGAATGTCTTGAGAGGATGCCTAGAGAAGTGACAGAGAAAGCAATTTAAAAGGGCTGGAGCTATGCTTCATCTTCCTGCTCACCTTGGGCTTCCTGAGCCTTGGTGAGCAGAACTCTGTCACTAAGGCTTGACCATACAGTCAGTGAGGAAGGCTCACAATACAGTCAGGTCAGAGCTGGAAGTTTTTTCTCTGTCAGAGTAGCTCTGTAAGTAGTTGGCTGAGTTTATCATTTGCACTTCAACACCACCAGCCCTTGGGTCTGGTCTCCAGGCTGTGCAGTTGTAGCTCATTAGCTGAATCGGTGGTACCAGGGAGCTGTGCTGGCACGGACTGTTGTCTGACAGGGCAGCACCTCTGTGGGCTGGAATGTCACACAGCTGCTGTGAGGGTGTGCCCAGCTGTGCTAGGTTTGCTGGAGTGAGAAGTCTTCCAGTCCTTTTCTACTCGCCATTGTAGAGATGTCTTGTGAAAGCATAAATCCTTAGTGATTTTTAAATTCCTAGCTGATGAATTTTAAATGATTACTCATTTAAATGTTTACCCATGCTAAATATTCTCTCACCTGCATTTGGAGTGGCAGCAAGGTTGTGCCAGGTGGGATTTCACAGACCCGAGTCTGACACAGACACAAGTCTGAGCTCATACCAGGTGTTTCAGTTCCACCAAAGGATCAACACTGTTGTGACAGTGGAGACTTCATTTGTGACTGTGCTATAAATGTGACAAGTGTACATGGCTTCAAGAACCCAGTGGGTGAATTAGTGCAAGACAGATCTATAAAGGATGATATATAAAATGGTATCTCTGCTGCAGAAAGTCTTTAAGCTGCAAGTAACTAGAGGCTAGGAGAGTGTTTCATGAAGTATTGTATTATGCTTGTCTTTTTCTTGTGAACCCAAACAAACTTTATACAGTGTGTTCTTCAAATAGGCAACTCTCTTATGTTTTAATGATAGCCAAGCAGTTAAGATGTCTTCATGTTTGGCTGTACTAGTGATTATTTAGGAGAAGTGTAAATATAGAGAATTGAAAGGACTTCAATACTTCTGGTAAAGGAAATGCTGTTTGCACTGTATGCTTGATTGTGTATATCAACAGCATTCCAATGTTTCCTGTTTCGCTATTTTTCTTAACGATGGTAACAGTCCAAAAATATTTCAGATCAGATTGTAGGCAGGAAATCTAGTCTAACACAAGTCACCATTAAAAATGGACCAACTTTCTAGCTGAAGAAAACATGCCTGGTCTGCTTTCTCGCCCAAAGGGGCAAATCTCTTAATTTCCTAGGATTTAAAACCCAGCCACAAATTGCTTTCTCTTTTCTAAGTGGCACTGCCAGGAGCTTTGCTGTTTGACTTGTGAACAGTCGGAAAGGTCTGTCTTCTGCCTCAAAAGTGAGCGTTCAGCAATGTTGGCATATATAAGGAATTCCTGCTGAACTCACCATGTCTAGCAGCTTCTGCTCTTTTCTGAGCCTGTGTTTGTTCATTCGTTTTGCTTTTTGTTTCAAGAGAAGTGTAGTTTACAAAAGACCAAAGCAAAGGTTCCATTTTTGTCTTCAGCAGTATAAAATCAAGCTCAAGACAGTGTGCTTCAGGCAACTCAAGCCCACTTGGTTGCTGAACTAAGAAATGCACAGGGAGATTTTTGAGTCCCTCCCATTCATAGGAAAAATGAAGTTGTGGATCTTTGAGAAGAGCTACTCTTCTTTTTCCTGATTGTTTTTTTCCAAATTAGGGTGTGAACATCGCTGCACTGATATTTTAGGGTTGAGCAAAGCCTCGCCCAGTCTGCTCTCAATTAACAGGGATAAGCAGCAAGAGGTGTCCAGCATATTGGAGAAGGCTATCAACTTCCTTTGGAAATTTAGTGTATTTTGAGTAAGATGCTTCCCCTGACAAAGAACATTCAAAGAAAGGAAGGTGCAGGACAAGCACAAAATTCACCTGATAGCCAAAAGATCTAGGCAATGTCAGTGGAAATGCTCATGATGAATTTGACACACAGCTCTGTTGTAGCTGCAGATATACAAAAGCAGACAAATCTTCATTGCAGCACAGGTGAAAATTATTTCTGAAACAAATGGCTCTTTGCCTGTGGCTATAGTCACCAGATGGGTGGTGGACCTGTGCTACTCTGAGCAACTCAAAAGTAAAGTGTATATTTATATAGGGGGGTTTTTTTAAACAAAGAAAATGTTCCCATAGTGAGTGTGTCCTTTCCTTTGGGTCTGAAGGCAGTTTGGGGGTGATAGAGGGATAGAGGGGCATATTTGTGAAAAGGGATTGCAAACATTTAATCTCTTGTTCTACTCCTACTGTCATTTTCCTCAAATTTCAAGCTGCTTTTTGCAGCTCTGCTGCCAGTTTACAATATATTAATACACCTTCTTTGTTTGCAAAATAGTCTTTTAATTTGCTAAAAGTGCTGCCAAGGAGTGAAGCTATGTATTTGTTCTTTGAAAAGTGCTAGGAGCAGGGAAGTCAGATCTGCTATCAGGACATGTTAAATGGGTTGTCAGAAAAGATCATGTGTAGATGCTTAAGAAGAAGAGAGCAGATATGTGATATCCTCTACATCTTATGTGGTAGGTTCAGTTGCACTCCTGCTTGCTCCATGTGTTCCCAGGTCTGAGCTGTGGGGAGTAGTTGCACAAAGCCACAATAGGCTTGGATTTCTGTTCTAGGAAGTTGGTGGAATCCGTTGACTCATTTAGGTTTGCTCTTTTGCTTCCCTGCCAGGAAGAGTTTTCCAGTTCTGTCATCTTACTAATAATTCCTTTGGCCCTGGGAAAAGGCAGCTGCTCAGTGTACAGCTATATAAGGTCATGCAGGTTGCCTGGCCTCCATGGCCACTCCCAACCTCTCCATGGCTGCTGTGGTGCTCCCAGCCTTCCTGGGTGCATGCCAGCAGCTTTTACTAACAATTGGCATGTTCAAAGTAATTTTGGCACATCAAGGTTGGTATTTGTTGTGATTTTAGAGCCTCTTTGGAAGGCAGTAATAGTTAACTCTGCAACTGGCTGGAACAGTGTGAGTATGAGCAGTTGGGTGTGTCTTAGCCTCTGTAGCTGTCAGGAACCTACCCGTGATAAACTTCTGTTGCTTCTTCTGTGTAACTGGAGTTGCCTTTTTGGTTTTAGTGGTTGTGTAAAGAGACACCTGGAATGCAAGAGGGTCATGCATGGAGAAAAGCATTTGGGGTCTCCTGTCTCTAGGAAATCGTGACTGTCATTGCTGCTTGAATTGAAAACAGGCTGCATGTAGCCTGAGTACAGTTTTGCTTGCCAAAGTGCATGTCCATTAGTGGGTGGTTGTTAAAGGTGTCTACTTAGGTTTAAAGCCAAGGGCCTGCATTTTGCAGCTTTTGTAGCTAAAAGGCTGATTAAAAGGTACCTTCCTGGTAGCCTGAGAGCTCTTGTAGTTAGTTTCTAAACATTATTAAAATGCCTGTCTAAAACTCTGGTGAGAGGATTGTGAAAGATAAATTCTTTAGGCCCTTCTTCATTTTTCAGCTAATAAACACTGTGCTGCACCAGAAACTTTTCAGTCTTTTGGGGTTCATCTGCTGCTTTGGTATCTTAGTTATGTCCACCCCAGTGTTTGAAATGAGAATGTCGATGTGCCTTTCTTCTTTATGGAAAGTGCTGGTTCCTGGCACAAAGAATTAGACCCTAGTTTTCCAGCTCTGAATTTTCCCTTGAAGCTATGGCCCAACTTTGCATGCAAAGCACTGATAGCAAAATCTAGACTCTTGTAATGTTTATATTACATCGTGTTCAAGCCAAGCTGCTTGAAAAGCCTTGTTTCATAAATATCTCTCCAGATTCCTGCCTTGACTTGCATTGCAGTTTCCTTCCTTCTTTTCCTATCAGTACATCTGCATCCAAATTAGCATCAGAGAAATTTCTTTATAATCTTGGGTCGTGGTTTCTGACTGGATGAAACAGGAGATGGCTCATTCCCTGGCCCTGTCTTGGTTACTCTCTATCCTATAATACAGAAACAGCATGGAAATGTAAACTGCAAACTTGATGAGGTTTGTATATCCATGTGCCTCCAATTAATTTACTGGACACTCATTCTCAGGCTTGTTTGTGTCATGTTTTTGTGTTCCTGTGCTGTTTGAGTATTGTTTTCTGATTGAGCCCCATTTGAAAGAGTATGCTTTAGCAGCCATATTATAAAGTAAGTATTCATCAGTTTATCATGAGTCTCTGAGATCCAATAAGGATGCCAAAGCCTCTGGCTGTCACCAGACAGGGTGGGATTTCCCTGCAGGCTGTTGGACATCCAGCCCCTCCAGCAGTGAGAGGCAGGTCTGGCAGCCCTGCTGGCATGGCCGTGCTCCGTGGCAAGGGTACAGCCTTGCTGAGGGGAGTGTGGAGGTTTTTTGGCTGGGGGGGTCTTCTCCCTCAAATCTGGGAAAAAAATCTTCCAGAAAGCCATTACCAGTAGCAGCCTGGTGTGTAGTGAAGGTACTGTTACCAAGGCTAGATTTAGCAATCTACTCTGATGCCTGTTCCCTCCTTCATATAACTAAGATATGAAAACATATAGATAAGATGCAAACGTGCCCTGCTGTCTGTGTCTGGTGCCACAGTTCCCAGTGCTGCAGAAAGTAAGCCCTGGGCCAGTAGTGGGACATAAGGTGAACTTTTAGATGCTATTTTTCATCCTCCTGCCACACTTCAGTGCTATTACAGGCGCTGACACTGGGAGCAGAGCCAGGAAACCACAGTGGTCCGACCTAAGACCCGCAGACCATGGACTCCACATGTGGTGCAGTGGGATGGAGCACACACCTTGAAAGGTCTGCTGGGTAAAGCCAGGGAGAGCTAAGCTCTGTCCTTTTTGCCGCTTCACTGGGCCATAAATGGGCTGCTGAGAGTGGCTGAGGGGCATTGCTGCAGCTGTTGTGAAGACAAAGGGAAGCTTTATCCTCCCTGCCTGAGAGGGACAGATGCATGGCCTATTTAACATTTCTGTTTGGATAACTTTTAGACTGGCTTGAAAGTAAAGCTTGGAGTGACCTTGCTGCTTCCATTTATATCCAGTGACGGAGCAGAATGGCAGCAGTCTGGGGAACAAACTTGAGCTATTTGCCTTGTTTATAAATAAAGGAAAAAAATCTGGTCAAAACCCGCTGTGGGCTGCAGTAGTTGGCCATAGCTGTCTTCCCTGCGCTGGAGACCAATGTGCTGTGTCACCAGCACCTCGAACACATCGAGTGAGGAGCAGTGGGATGAAAGAAAGTGCCTGAGGGGAAGTTTCTGTTCTGTATTCATACACTGGCCTACTTAAATTTTTCAGTCTGAATAGAGCCTTCTGATGCTTCTGAAAGCTGGTAGTAAATAAACTGATGTAAAAGAAAATGCTACCTCAAAAGTTCTTGGATCACTGCTGCAAGAACTGGCACAGGGATGTCTCATACTGAAGTGCTTAATGCACTCTGAGCTGCTCTTTCATTTCCAGCCAATGTCCCCTTGCTGGTAGCCTGGCTGGCAGGGTGTCCGATTTCCATACGTTTTGCTGTGTCCCCTGTTTTTTTCCAGAGGAGATGCAACTTGGTCATACACAACCTCCAAACATTTTCAAGGAATAAGGTTTTGTATTGGTCAACAGGCTGCTCTCCTATGTGCAAACAGTCTTCAGATGTGTGAAATACAACCATCCTAGAAATGGGTGTGACTTTGTGAGGCTTGATAGCCATAATCTGGGTGAAATTGATGGTTCCTCAGGTACCTTAAAGCACAGCTTGCCAGAAGCAAGGAGAGAATGGTTGCTTTGTATTCACCTGAGGCATGTTGTGCGTCCAGTAACAGCAGCTGTTGTGACATGATGATCAGACTGGTGTGGGTCCGATTCCATGCAGCTGTTACAGTCATACTTGTCTGTGTGTGCCGGCTTGCCAGACAGCAGGATTTGAGTGGCGTAGGTTGTTAGGTGTCAGCACTGCAGCTGGGCCTGCAGGATGCAATAACCAGGACTCAAAGGTCTGCTGTACCTGAATGCTCGTAAAGGATATCTGGTGTGACCTGTGTGTTTGTATTTTCCTGTGAAAGGAGGTACAGCACAGCAGACTTCATTCAGGTTTCTTCTATGTAAAGTCCACAGTGCAATAAAGGGAATAGCAGGTCAATAAAACTCTTCCCTGACTGAGAATGTCACCTCCCATCTCCTCCCACTGAGCTGCCCTCTGGATGCAAGCTTTAAAATACTATTTATGCAGTAAATGACTGGGATAGATATGTGCATCTCAGCTAAGTTTGGTCTGTTTAAAAAATGTTGTGACTTTGGACAGCTTTTAGAGGAATGGCAGACCAAACTGAATGTATTGTGGGCATCCCTATACCCCGTTTCTCCATCCTTGTCAGTTTTATAAGCCTTTTCTGTTTCTAGTCTCTTTCTTTAACTGGAAAATCTCTTTCCAGTTACACAGTTAATTCTCAATGGAAACATTCCTGTTTTGCTAACTAAGTACTTAAATTATAGCTAGTCCTTTGACCCACAAATACCTAGGAAGTGCATCTATCTGCACCTGTAGATTCCAGAAAGGACTCCTGTCAACAGGACAGGAGATGGTTTTCAGACCTCATCCTGAGAGTTTAGCAGCCATCTGGTTGCTGCATGATGCAGTGTTTAGCAGCAGTTTTCATTCAGCAATACTGCAGTCACTCATTCCCTGCTATTAAAAAATTTGGGAAAAGTGGCACTGTTTTGTTCTTCTCAGATGCTGACTATTGTCTCTGCTTCTGAGAAATGCAGGTTCCATATGTTTCCCACAAAGTATCTGAAGCAAATCCAAGCACTCTGCTTCTTCCTCACCACTTGTTTGTCATTCTTTGGGACATAGCAAAATTCCACAGTGATGATGGTAAAAGCAATTGGTTTTAGTTGTAGAACTTGACTTGTGTTTCAGACTGCTGTGAGTAATTGGGTCAGACCACAGACCAGTAAAGGTTATGTAGACTCTCTGACACATGATGTCATCTCAGTTCTTAGTCCCATTGCAGACTGGAATCCTTTTCTTTTTTTTTTTTTTCCTCATAGTTCCCAAAAGCTTCTGTTTGTTCAACATGGATACCACTATAAATAAGAAGAAAATTCTGGAGAACCAAATGAAAAAAATATTCTTAACTTATCTCTAAGGCAGTTCAACTTTAAGAACAAAGTGTTCTCTGTATAGTAAATACAGACAAGAATCATTCCTTTTCCTGGTTACCCATAAAAGCTGAAACACATAGCAATCTGAATTATCCCACTTAATTAAGGGATCTGCATCTAAGGGTAATCTCCAGCTTCTTCTCTTGGGTAATCCCCAGTTTGACAGCCTGGGGTGGAGCCCATGCCTGATGTGTTGCCTGTGGAGTCACAAGGGATAAGCCAGGACAGTCACTGCTGAGATCTTGTCTTGCTCCAAGGACCTCATACAATATGTGTAAGTCACCCATGCTGTGTACCTAAAATGAGATTCTCCCTGATGTGGATTGTGCTATATACAAGTGACTGAGAAAATGTTTGAGAAATTGATGAACTTTGAGTCTTTTGATAACAATAATGATGCTCACTGAAGAAAAGAGATTAACTATTCAAAATTTATGTGTTGCAGAACGGAGTCAAAAGTCTGGTCACCACTTGTAAATGAGGAGGGAAAGACACATCCTTATAAGATGAATCTGGCCTCTGAGCCACAGGTAAGTACTGGAGTAACTGTATGCTCTTTTTCCCTCTCACTCCTGTGAGACAAGTTCTTGGCCTGATCCTGCAAGGAGCTGAGCCTATGCCACTCAGTTGATTGTGTTGGGGATAGCACCATGCCCCAGACCATCTAGAGATCATGTGGCCCTTGGAAGCCTTGAGAGACAGACTCCCTCCCTCATGGTGAGAAGCCTGCTGCTGTGGAGAGCTAGTTGAGTACTTTGCCAAGGTAACCTGCTTGGGTCAGAGGCACCTCCTGCCACCTGCATGCTCACACCTATCACAGGGTACAGAAGGCACTGAAGAGGTGTGGCTCAATAAATCATTGCTACTGTGCTAAGCCAGTTGAATTGATAGAGAAAAGAGAAAAATCTTGAGAGGTGAGGAATATTAGTCACTCTTACAGTGTTTTCTGTTGGTTTGGATCTTTTCTCTTACTCAGCAGGCTCTTACTAGCAGTCTAGCTGTGGAGAAAGTGGAAGAGAAATGCACCAGTGTCTTACATTTTTATCTGTGTGGCAGATCATACAGCCTCTGTCTAGCAAGTTGGTTCTGTAACCTGTTGACAGCCTTGCTTCATTGGTCTGCTGCCTCTGTCAAGTAAATGGAGTAATAACAGTGATGTCTGTGGAAGGGCATCATCTGGGCTAGATTTAGAGGATTACACTGCAAAAGTCTGTAATAACTACATTAAAATCAATGGCATTCCTCTGGATTTTCACTGTAGCAGTGAAATGGAGCAGTGACATGGATTCTGGCCCTAGAATACATCCCACGTGAGTCTTTCTACCCATATAAGTAGATTGTAAAACTAGCTTGACTCTGCAATTAATTAAGCACTAATATGGATGTTTGGGTTGGAAAGGACCTGAGACTAAAGCAGCACATGTGTTGCTGCACATGCAAGGCCAGACCTTGGCCTGGGATCTGTCCATGTTCCCTTTCGCATCAAGCTGCTCTGTGTTGCTTGGCCCAAGAATTTGGTGCAGCATTCTCCAGGTATTTCATAACACAGCCAAGGCATAGTGTGAGACTGAGCCATTTGGACTTAGCGTGAGCTGGGGCCATGTGGTGACACCTGTCTGTGACACTACTGAGCTGAGATCTGGTCTGTGTCTTCTGCTGCCCAGGTTTTGGAAAGGCTCTGCTTCAACCTTGAGACTTGGGGATTATCTCTTGCCAAAGGAGTGGGGCAGTCTGCACTGAGGCTTTGTTGCAAGGATGCAAAGAGCTGTCATTTTGTTCAGTAGGAGACTCAATCTGAGAGGCCAATTTCCTGGTGCAGCCATTAGCAAGAATTTAGCTAAATGCCCCAAAATTAAACATAGGGCACAACACACGCCTCAAGCAGGAGTTTAAAGTAACTCACTAAGTTTAGTTAAGTGCAGCAAGAAACCTGCTGCTGCAGCCCCTATGTCACTCACTGCCCCACCATAACATTTTTACCCCTAGTCCAGCCAGATCACTGGATAGATTTAGGAATCACTGGTCACTGGTCAGGATTTAGGAATAATGGTGGTGGTGGAGCACATCCCCTCCTAAACCCTAACCTTAGTCCTAGTCTTTGTTCTAGCTCTCGACATTGGATAGATACCCTGATACTGCAAGTTTGTAAGTATGGCACAATTGAATTTATTGGTAGCAACCTGTAACTGACTTGAGCAGAAAAATTTGATGCAAAACTGACCATGGAGAGATTCCTGTTACAAAGCTTATCTCTGAGCAGTGACCCTTGTCTTAATCTTGTACTAAGAATCAGCTGTTGCCTGAAAATTAGGCTTTGACCACTTCTGATAGTTGATGCTAGAAGAGATATTTCCTGGTATTCAGACTTTCACAGATGTCTTGCCTTTTTTTTATTCCCTTCCTTAAAATGAAGTTTATTAAGTCATTTGCAGTTGCCTATATATGTGGGGCTTGCTGCTGTTCAGAGCACTGGGCTTAACTTTAAAGGGCTTTGCCTGCTGCATACTCAAACAGAGGAATTCAGCACCTTGAGGGGAGACATGTCATGTCTCCAAACCACAAGCTTCTGTTTACTCTTATGTCATAACAGTGCCTGAACATCCTAATCTGCTGTGCCAAAGTGTCATGAACGCCATCAAGGCTGTGGGATTTTTTGTTTGGTGCGTTGTTTGGGGTATTTTTCCCATTTCCTTTTTCAGTAGCTGACTGCAGCAATAAGTTTTGTAGTGAGGTCTTTCTGCTTGGAGCATGAAATCAACAAAGCTTGCTGACTCCTGCGGGAGCTGTGGCAAGTGTCAGCCAAGTTGCTGTGGGGCTGTGTCTTTGCAGCATTGTTGGGGGTTTTGGCCAGGCCTGCTGCAAATCAGCAGTAGCAGAGTGCAGAAGATGCTGTGCTTGTGTATACCAACATGGCAGACTGCTATGAGTTTTACCACAAAAATCCTGATCTCATTTTTCCAGCAGGACTGGGTGAAGCTGTGAGTAAAGCTGAATCTTCGAATGCAGTGCTGAGCTGTTCAGGTTTTTTAAACTTGCTGGCCAGTAAAAACAGTATATTTGCTTTTCTTGGCAACAGTCTTGTGTAGAACACTTATTAATTCACTTACAAAAGCAAATAGGACATACTGAGTCCAAGTGGTTCTTTTAAGTCCTGATTCAGGGTCCTTTGGCAATGGTTCTCACTGGCTTTGCACATAGCCCTTTGAATGCAGACATAAAATCATACATGTGAATAGCCTTACTGCAGGCTCAAATAAAAAACTTTTAAAACCCTTTCTGTAGAAATTGACTCTAGTTATTTAGATATCACCTTCCTTAGAATTAGTTCATTTGATGTTGCCGCTCCTACCTTCAGTATCTTAACAGGAATTTTTCACGCTTGTCCACCTCCTTTTTGTCTTCCCATTTTATTGATGCAGCTACTAGATGTTTGCAAAAAATCTTGCAAAATAACTTCATTTTCAGTTTGTATCAAGAACTAGTGCTTAAGAACTTGGCTATGACTAGATACATATTTTAAGATCCCTGCTTACACATTTTTTACCCCATTTGAAACAGACTATTTGTTTACTGCTGTAATCCTTTTGGAGGCTGATACTTGGTGACATGCTGTGTCATCCCCGTGGAAGTGTTTTTCCTTACTTGGAATGTAAGTTCAAGATACTTTTATTTGCCTTTGGAAAACAAGAAGGCATTCTACAACCTTCCATGCATTCCACAAAGTCCTGAATCCAAAGACTGACTTCATTGTCTAGGTGACCTTTGCCCATGAAAGAGCTACAGTCTTATTATTATTTTATTGCCATTATCCATATCCTTCTAAATTACTTTAAACTGAGGCAAGAGTGACAAAATTGCCTGTCATCAAAAGGTGCAGCAGCTTGTGGCTGGTGATGGCTCAGCAGCTGAGCCAGCTTTGTTTTGGTGTGCCCATGGCAACGTTAGAGGAAGGAAATGACGGTCTTCTTAGTATATTTACTCAGTTATTTCACTTGCACTTCTAACCCACATCCTAAGGGTGATCGCTCAATGGCATTTTCCCATCAAGAGCTTTTCCTCACAACAGTGGGGAAGATTAAAATAACATGTCTGCCTCTCCCTTCTGCTTAATGTCCCTTGAAAAAAACCACCACAGCAAAAGAGAACAAGTTACTTGGTGCGTAAGGTAGTTTTAATGCTTATGATATTGACCAGAGACCAGCATAACTTTGAGTCAGCTATTGTCTCTGGTGATCCTGGGCCAGGCACTAGGATATGTACCCACATGCTGGTGTGCAGGGCTGTATTGCCTCTTGGTAAAATAAACAATAGAACTCTATACCCTCTGACTCTGTCGGGTCTTGTCCGACCTGGGCTTTGTCTTTTTGTTTCTTTGTTTGGGACTTTTTGTTTTGTTTTGGAATTGGTTTTTTGTAAGACACTGATGCCAGTGGGGTTCAGTTCTCTCTTTTTGCTGAGTGAGCTGATGTAGGGAGAGAGCTGAGAGAGTCCAGCTTTAAGGCCAGTCAGCACCAGGACTCTCTCCAAAATCTAGTCCAGCTCCCTGAGGGCTATATACCCCATTTACAGCAAGGCAAAAGTATTAACATCAGCCCTCAAGAATGTCAGTGAAAACTTGTGGTTTGAGATGGATAGATCAGGTTTTCTCAATCACCCAAAGTACAGGCTTTCAAACATAAGGATTTTTTTTTTAATAGAAATAACTTCTAGACAGAGGTTAGCAGCTGGAGCAGCTCAGAAGGTGAATCAGGGTATTTGTAGGATGAGAGAAGCAGACAGCCGCTTATGTCTTCTCAAGACTTCTTAAAAGCATCTGTCCCGTGCTCATCCTTATCCTTGCAGAGTGATGTCATTGTTTCCGTCTTGTGTATTTTATTTCCTTGGATACAAAGCAGGCGGGGGCTATAGAAACTGGGTGTGTGGCTGGCTTGGCCTTTGATAAGGCCATGCATGTGTGGGCAATGCATGAAGCAATAGGTATAGAAAGTAACAACATTTCAGACAGGGAACTGTGCTGGCGTATCGCGACCTGCTGGTTTTGGTTAAAAGGCGTTACCGCATGGGTGTGGAATGTGTCAGGGACGTGGAGGGAGAGGATGTGGGAAGCCGTCTTGTTGTTTTACCCCCCTACAATAGCAAAACCCCAAACCCTTCCTAATTTTTAATCAGATTTCAAAGCATTGCAAAAGATCTTTCCATAGTTGAAAAACCCCAAACAATAACAGAGGGAGAGGTGAAAGTAAAGGCACTTCTTAATACTTGTGACTGCAGCTGATGAAACGTAGCACGGGGTAGAGTTTGCCATGAAGATGTCCTCTCCTGAGCTGTTGCTGCATGTTTGGCATGAGCAGCCTCCCTCCAGGCACGCCTGCTGGTTATGAGCATGGCCTTTGCTCCCTGGGTGGCTTCACAAGGGCAAGGATGGAACTGGGGGTTTGCCTGCTGGTCTCTGCTCTCCTTCACTGCCCGCAGGACCAGAATGCTCTCACTCCCTGAGGTTTGGTCAGGGGCCCGTTTTCTTAGAGCTGAGTAAACATTTATATTGAGAAATGTTTAATCTTGTTTCCTTTTGGCGTGGCTCTTGAGGTGTGCAATCCAGCATCGCCAGCCCCCAGCCTCTGGGCTCTGACTTGGGATGTGAAAACATCCCACGTTTTGGAGGCCCTGTGGGGCAGTGAGTTTTGCTGGCTCACTTGGCTGCTTCAGGAGCCTGTGGGGCTGTGAGAACTTTTGCTTTTCCCTGAAACTGCAGTCTCTGGGTACTGACTTTTTTTTTTTAAATTTGTAGCATGAGGTCAAAGAGAATCCCCTGATTCCAAGAGCTGGAGGTCTAGGAAATAACTGCTGGCCAGTCTCTAAATCACTACTGCACATCTGAAACTAGTTTTTGGCTTCAAACAGCTGCCCTCTGCTCCGTATTTGGACTGTCTTTCCCCTGGGGACTGCAGAGAGGTGGCCTGGGAAGAGGCAGGGGGCAGGCAGGGGAGTGAGGATGCTGTAGGTGCTGTGGCAGTGGGGCAGTAGCCAGCACCTCTGAGGGCCTAGCCCTGCTGGATGCCTTCACACTGTGCTGTGGGGAGAGGAAAACCCCACTTATGGGAGAGGCTGCGGGACCCCGCATGTCTTGGTTTAGTTTATTTAGTGAGTACAAAAAGCCTCCAGATTTTTCCTGTTTCTGGTGGTGGTGAGGTCAGTGCAGCCAGGATGGCCTTGACTACGTCACCACAAGGTGGAAAGGACCCAAGAGCCCACGCTCACCCCAGTCTGCTCCCAACCTTCTTAATTAAGGGCACAAGGCCATGGAGGTGTCCAGATGGCTTTATGCCACTGGTGTATGGGATGAGCCCCAGCTGAGCTGATGGAGGTGGCTCATCCTGGGCTGGCTGTCTATCTGTCTGCTTCACTGACAGCTGGGAATTTCCCTGGAGTCCCATGCCCCGATTCCCAGGACAAACAGGTCTGGCGGCGGTAAGGAGGTAGGAGGTAAGGAGTGGTAAGGCTCCATTGGTAAGGAGGCAGCAGCCGCCCACGCCAGGAGCCACTGGCTGGCCCCAGACACAGCAGTGACAGCTGATGGAGCTGTGAGGATTTCCCAGCCTGGACGTCAGCGTCACCAAGCATGGCCTCATATGAGAGGGAGGAAGGGGCCATTGTTTTCACAGATAATTCCCCATGACGCAGCCTGCAGCTGGTGCAGTAGGAAATGCTGATCTGCTTCCTGCCCCGGCACAGGGATGTTTTCCCCGTCTCCACAGCCTGGTACCTTTGCTGGCAGCTCTCTGCTGGGAAGGCTGTGGTGATAGTGGTGGGACCTCCTAGGACCCAGCTAGAATGGCCATGGTGCAGGGACTGCAGCAGAAGGCTGTGTCCTGTCTGTCCCCAGAGAGGGTTACTGCCACTAGCAGCTGGCATCCAGAAAACTTATCTGGCAGAAGATGTGCATATCTGACCTGAAGCTGAGGTTCTACAAACATTGTTTGTCCTGGGGATTGAAAAGTAGCTTTTTCTGTGAGTTGGGGGCATTTGCATTTGCCTGGAGCACATGGGTTTTTGCTCCAAAGACACTTGGAGCTTGTTCTTGGAGAGGGGGTAGTTTCAGGCAAGGAGGGGGCTGTTGAAGGAATGGCTTCATTTTGAAAGTGAAGCGAGAGTTCAGAAGCAGCTGGGAGAGAAGTCTGTGCAGTTGCTAGTCTAGTTTAACTTGGTCTGGTCACTCTGCCAGCCCCTCTGGAAACATACCCCTGCAAAGGCATGAGGGGAGCAAGGCTGATGTCTGTGCGGGCAAAGCAATTTAACTATCATGGTATCAGTTTATAGTGGTAAAATACTGCTCTTGAATATCCTACCTGGTGGCTTGGGAGCTTCCATATCCCAGCTTCAGACCAAAATAATCATTGCTGTCATCCCTGTTTGCTGCTGACAGGGCTGGCATAAGGGGACTGAGGCAGTGCCATGGCTTGCAGTGATGGTGAAGAAGTGCTTCCAGATCTGCCTGCAGGTGCCAACAGAAGGTGTCTCTGAAGAGATCTAATATTAGTCACACTCGTCTGTACTACTGTCAAGGAAAGAGCAGGTCATGTCCTGACTGGATAAGATCGTGTCCTTGTAGTTAACTGCCTGTTCTTTCTTTGCAAACAGACCATTGCTTACTGCTCTTGCAGTCTGTGCTCCAGGGATACTGTTTAATGCTGCTCGCCCCCTTTTCCATGTGTTGGTCCTGAGATTGCCACAGTCTTAGAAATGCTGCAAACCCCAGACATCTCAAATGCATAAACCAGGTGCCATCCCTACACGTATGCCCAGTATATCTGTGTTTTTGTACTAACATTTTCCACTTGCCTGCTGGTGGATGGATTTTTGGGAGTGTCACTTATCTGACTTTTTTCCCAGTATTAGGTCAGAGACTGTCACATACACACAATTCCAGGACCTTGTGCTTTAACAAAACTGCTGCACAGCACAGGCCCCGGATTGGCAGTTCTGGAAAATCCCTAGATAAATACATTTGACAGTGAGAACACATTATCTTTTGATCTTGGGATCATGAAGGCACTTATTCTTTGCAAATTCCTTCCACAGCTTGAGCAGAAAGAGCAGTGTGGCATGGCAGGAAGTGCTGGAGAACTTGGTTTATGCAAATGCCCTTTTTAGTGTTACTGCTCTTGTCATACTTGTCTGTGAACTCTCAGGTTATACACCTTCTGAGCTGTTCTCCAGATGGGATTTTTCTAATCTAATCTTCAGACGCCACCTTTTGCACCAATTTCTCTATTTAACTGTTGTAAACTCCTTAATAGTCAGTGACCGTCATACATCTGCAAGGTACTGCAGATGTCCTGACACTTTTGAAAGCTTGATTTATGGTCTTGGTATTATTACACAGCAAAAAACCTACCTGGTGGCCAAAAGTAGGTTGAAAGCTCCTGTGTGGATTCTGTGCCTCGGTGTATGTTGCAGTTCTTGGAGTCAAGGCACTAATTGACGTCAGTCTCGCTTCTACATGTAGCTGCCCTATTTTCTCAATGCGTGTGGGAAGTTAAGGATCCTTGAGGCCTCCATCACTGTCAAACTGATTTGGACTTGGCTGACACATTCGAAGATTCAAAATGCCCACATGCATGTTGGGTATGTAATTGAGACACCTTACTTTCTTAGGAAACCAGAGTTTAAAAAAATACTGTAAATTACTTCCCTTTCTCCAGTTCTTGGTTAATACTTAAATGTTTCCTCAATGCATGTTGTGATGTGATTTCAACTTTGAGCCTATTTGACCTAAGAGTATAACCCCTCAGCCTAAACCTTCTGCTGTACTCTTTCATCAAAATGACTATTTATGTGCACATCTGTAACCCTCTCCCACTCATGGCCTCTGAGTGGTGGTCTCACATGTGTATTTTGTGCTGATATAAGATCACTTTTCCCCATGGTTTGATATACAGGCTGAAGTAATGTGTTTTTTTGCTAAAATCCACAGTTTTGCCATGGGAAAGACTATTTTCATGAGTCCTATTATGTGGTTTGAATGAGATTGCAGCAAAGGGAGATTAGCTAATTACTCCAGGATCTTTTTTCTGTTTGGTGTGTGGGAAGGCTTCATGGCTGACATCCAGACACATTGGCCAGAAGGCTGTGGGAGAGCAGTCCTGTCACTCCACACCTGAACATCTTGAGCTACCCCAGTGATTTCAGATGACTTCTAACTCATGAGGACATTTGGATCCACACCACTCTCCTCTGAGGGATCCTGTGCTCTGCTTGATGCCATAAATAGCATTTGAATGCCATGAAATGAGATGACTCCCATCTGTCAGTCTGGGAAGGCTAGCCAGCTGCCTAAGGAAGTCTGGAGACATAAAAGTGATTCAAAGAAAGATCTGTAGGGAAATTTAGTCATACTTTTTTTCTAGTGAGTGTTTATCCTGTGACTATATCTCTATCAAACAAATGCTGTGAGATGTTTGTAGGGCAGTAAAAGCTCACGTCATTGCTGTAGACGTCAGCGCCTGCAAAGAGTGGGAGTGGGAACTAATTGTGTTAATTAGAGCTGGGACCCCTGGGCCCAGCATGCCAAGAAGTGCCCTGTTTCATCCTGTGCCATTGGCTGTTAGCCCTGTATTAAAGTCATGCCCAATCTCTACAGCCAGCTGAAACATTTCAAAAAAGCATGTTTTGGTGCCATGTCTTAGGCCTTGATATCTCAGCCACCTCTGTGGCTGTTAGTGCTTTCTTATGCCTGCTCTAGTGACGCCCCACTGTACTTTCTCCTTGCTTTGGTCAAGCATCTTCTCTGGGGAGAGGTAAGCCCTGGATGTCGTTATCTCTGCCCCAGGGCTGCCAATTCCCAGCCTGCTGAATTGGTGATGGGGCTTAGAAATGTCCCCGTTTTTGTTAGTGCTGCCTGTGATTAAGAAAAGCCTTATATCTTATTTAACTTGGATTTGCCTCTTTTCTTATTAAATTGTAGCCTGTGTTTCTAAGTATACAGTAATACTGCTGGAAGCCTCCAGTTTGCAGCAAACCCAGAACATCTGGGTAATATCTCGTTGTTGAAGAAGTTGCTAACAGCTGTTGCTGCCTGTGGTTTTGTATTAACAATGGTCATCTTCCCACCTTTATTGTGGGAAGTTTTTGTCCAGAAATTCCAAAGTTGTTCATCAAAGACAGCTGTGAACCCCAGTCTGAGCTGAAGGAGCAGAGATGCTCCAGAACACTTGTAGTAATGACAAATCCCTTCTTTTTGGGTTGTCCTTATCTAAGGGAAGTCAGACTTTCACATATCATTGAGAAGTGTTCCTCTTTCTGCCCCTCATCTTCACTTTTTCATAGAAATCAACCCTGCTCTCAGGAATTGCAAGGAATGCTTAAAATCTGTAGTCTTGCATGAGAAGGAAAGTTCTGTAGCTTATCATAGGCTTGCAGGAGCTCCCAGGTGTCCGTCACCTTCAGCTCATAGCTCTGGCAGTGTTTCTGAGCTCTTATTTCCAATATGTCAACTCTGAAATGTCCTGAAGTTCATTGTGAAGCAGTCCAGGATGGGTCCTCATGACCATGTAGAGGATGCTCACCTGTTTTGGTGGTCGCGGTCACCTGCTCCTCAGCTGACACCACGTGCAAAGGCCACCAGAGCAGTGGCTGTGAGGCTGCCCTGTCACATCCACCTGCATGCCTGAGCACCTCTGATTGTTGCCTCTGCTCCTTTGCATGCAGGAAATAAGGCACATAGGAAGTGCACACAATCGGAGTGCAGTGCCCTTCACTGCTGCCACAGCTTCTGCCCCCAGAGTGATCACTGCTCAGTACAACAGCCCAGCAGGCCTCTACTCCTCAGAGAACATCCAGACCTTCAACAGTGCCGTGGAGACAAAAACAGCACCTGGGCCCCCAGAGCCCACCAAGCCGTAAGTACCTTCGTCGCCGCCCCTCCCTCCCCGGCCTCCAGGGAAAGGCTGTAGGAGTTCACTGCGAGGGTACCAATTTGTTAACCTAGAAAAGCTCTCTTTCAGGACAAGGGAAGTAGAAGAGGCGTAAGCATGTTGTTCCCAGGGACAGGGCTCAGAGGAGCAGGGAACGTTTCATGAGGTGCAGACATGAAATTAATGCTGTTGTGTTTCTTTGTTTAGCAGAGACCGACGCAGTTTCCGCGTGCGTTCAGCATGACATACCAGCCCGCTGGTCTGAACAGGTGCCTGATAGCTTGTTACAAGCACTTCCTAAAGTTAGTGTTTAGTGCCAGCTTCGCTGCAATGCTGGGCAGCAAAGGTACCAGCTAGTGCAGGAAGCACACCTGTCCCTGTTCTCGGCTGGCCTGGGATTCACAGACAGCCTCTGCCTCAGTTTGGATATTTCTTTGTTTTATTATGCAACTTTGCTATGCACAGGAGTCTTAAAAAATGGCTGAAACACTCATATCTGTGTGAGGAGTTTTATGTATGAGATTGGGAAGGGCCCCAACCTTAAAAGGGCCTGTTGATTTTTGTGTTTGCATCTGAGCCTCACCAAAGACATTATTTTATCCTAGAAGTTCAAAGTTCCTCTTTTTTCCATCGGAGGTAATAAACCAGGAGCTGTCTGAAATATTTCTGACTGTGTTGATCAGGTTGCTTAACTGCCCTAAGTCTCTGTGTATTAGTATCAAACTGCCTGGAAGGCTTTGGCTACTTTTACCACAAAAGCTGGAAGACCAGTTCTTTTGGTAATACTTGACTAAATTTCTGATTGGGGAGACAGTCTGAATGAGGAGACAAAAGTAACTTCAGCCTCTGCTATTGCAGAGTACAAAAACCTGAGAGTGTGGTTTAACACAAGCCTGAGAACTTGCCTGTGACTGAAACCAGCTCCTTTGTGCTGGCAGCCGTGTCTGCAGTGTGGTCTCTTCTAGGCAGAGCTGCAGTGCTGCAGCTGGCAGACAAGGTCACAGATTGTTCTTCATTTGCTTCTGGTAGACTCAGCAGCCTCATTTAGAGCTGAGTAAAAGCAAAGCAAGGACAAGGAAAATCTGACTTTGCATTAATCTGATGGGACCATCTGGCAGTCAGATACCATCTCTGGTCTAGTCTGGAGTCCCCTGCACGTGAGAGCACTCCCTGGAAGCCACATAGATTTTGGTGGAAACTTGTAGCTGATCCCTTTCTCTTGCAGGGATCAGCAAAGAGGTGGGTTCCTTGTGGTGCTGTGTCCCACTGTGCTTCTCCTAGCAGCAGAGTCCATTGCCAGCCCTGCTTAATATTGGGTACCTGGCATCTCTTTCATCTTTTCCTTGCTGAAACACAGCAAGTTGAAAAGGAATGCTGCGGAAACTGTGGATGAGGCCTTTGATGCTAATATGCTTTTGTTTACGGAGTCATCAGAAGCAAATGAATTGCTGCTGGTGTTCAGTGGGAGCCAGGGACCTCAGCCTGCCTTTACAAATCCACTGTAGTCTCCCCATTGCACAAGCACAGGATGTATAGGTTCTCCCATCACACAGCCTTCACTGCCATTAAATTCTGGCCCATCTGTTTTGCTGAGTTATTTAGTACGTGGCTGACCTTGCTCTGGGTTTAGCTGACATATATCTGCATCTCTGTCCTGCACCCTGCAGATACACAGCCTATCTGACCCTGGCAGCTTGATCCTGCCACTGCACGTGGTGACATGAGTGGGGACCTAGACTGTGCTTCATCCTTAGAGGGTGTGTGGTGTAAATACAGGGCTGTAGTACATATAGAAATAAAAGCAAATATCTCCTCTGGATTTGATGTCACCAAGCAGGTGGGAAGCGAGAAGCCCCACTGAGCTGAGCTCATCTGTTTTGGGATGGGAGGTGAGATTGGGCCTCAGTAGGATGCCCAGGGGAGCTTTGAGAAGAGCAGCATTGAAGGTGGCATTCCTTGTCTGGACAGTGGGACCACAGTTGTGTGCTCAAGGAGTTAGTGTATAGTGAAACCCCTGCTGGCACTTCTTCATTGCTTTTACAACCCATTTGCTTATCAGTAGAGTGCCTGCTTTTTCATTTCTGTGTGGACACACCTGAGTGTAAGACTAGAGCCACATCATTAGCCAAAAGCCTTTAACGGAAAGTCACGTATTCACTGGTGTGTCTTTCAGGCAGTATTCTGCATCTGCCTGATGGCTTGAAGTATTTGGCTTTGTCCTTCATTAATTCTTTCTTCTTTCCTTTCTTCCTCCTCTGCATTTTCCCCTGAATTCTGCAATGCAAACCCCAAATGAACCCCCGAACAAACCCACCTCACACTGCCCGTGTGCCGCGCGGGCGGCAGCCCGTGGCCGGTGGGTGCCATGCAGGCTCCCGTGGCCTCCGTGTACGACCCTCTGCGGAGCTGCGAGCCGCGGCGCAGGCACAGCGCCTCCTGCAGCCCCAGCCAGCTCCGAGTGGGGCCCGAGCAGCTGAAGCACGCGGCCCAGGCCTGCCCCAACAGCCCTGTGGAAGTGGAGGTGCCGGGACTCAAAGTGCTGCACGTGCAGTTCAATTCTCCCCTGCAGCTCTATTCGCAGAGCAACATCATGGACACCCTGCAGGGGCAGATCTCTTCCGTTAGCCCTGATTTCCCCAGGTAACCTGCCCACGGCCTCTGCAGCCAGCTCAGCACATCTGCTCATCTGCATTTCGGTGTCCTTGAGTCCCTCGTCCCTGTCTGTGGCTCATGGCATTGACCGATCACAAGAAAACAGCATTTACATTTCATTCCAGCATTAGTGCATGACTCTTCACAGGAGCTTTCTCTGCCTTGTGTCTGTGCCCAACACCATGGGAAACTCCAAAACATGGCTTTAGCCTGTCAGTATGTCCACTGCTCCTTGCACACCCACACAGCAGGACCTGACAGCAGCTGGTGGCTTTTCTGGAGGAGCCGCCTGCAGCAGATGGGTTTGCTGAGGGTAGGAGAGAGCTTTATCCTTAAAGCTGGTGCTTCTCCTGCATTTGAAACAACTTTTGTTGTTTGTGACTGACAGGTGCTGCCACATCTTTGTTCTTTTGTTCACTGGCCATAGGTGTGTGCTGAGCATGTTTCGTTTCAGGCTGAACCGGGTACCCATGGTCTCCATCTTTGGCTGATAACACTCATGAGTTTGGAGCAGCCTGGCAGGCACTGGGCACAGGGAGGGCCAGTTTGTGTTCCCAGCCCTGCCCACTTGGTCTCCAGAGGATGTTGCAGCACAGGCTACCTCTGCCCAAAGGAGCACAGGACACTCAACATGGTCTGAGGTCTGCAGGACCTGTGGTGAGCCTCAGCATCACAAGGCCTGGGTGCTCTCTGGTCTCTGTTTTGTGGCACTTGGGAACCCCCCGGCCCACACCTCTAAGTGACAGCCTCTGGATTTTACAGGGAGGACTTCAGTGTCAGGACAGGTGAACAAAAAGCACATGTAGCCATCTCACAGAGGGGCTCCAGCCAAGGATGAAGTGTGACCCTTCTGCTGGGTGACCAAGCAGCTTGCAGCTGTGTGACGTGGTCCAGGGTGGTGGTCAATCCCAGGGCCTCCATGGGACAGAACAAAAGGACACAGCCAGATCTTATGGCTCCTGGACTGCTCACAGTCCCCTTCTAGGCTGATCACCATGTACTTCAAAGCTGGTGTCCTCACCCATGGACCCACACAGCCAAGCTGTCCAGAGATAGTGCCAGCAGTCAAGAGATAGTGGAGGGCTCAGGATTTACTCCTGCCTTGTTACTCAGTGCAGTTACTTGCTGTAAGTCACTGCTCTGGTTTGTAGTCAGTACCATGCACACCACAGGCGGTCACACTGCCAGCTTGCTGTGCTTGCCTGGAGAGAGCCCCAGACATCAGCAATTGTTTCATTGCAAAAGTGAGTGCTCTGAGCACTGGGTCTTCTGTAGCCTTGAGATTCTTGTAAACTTTGCAAAATGTGCTGGCATAAAACAGTAAAATGTCATTAGTAAAAAATAAGCTGTGCTTTTCTGTACATGTTTTGCAAGGCTGTGTCTTTATGGCCTTTATTACCATCCTCTTGCCAGTATTCAAGGCTCAGTGGCCCAGTGTTAGTCAATCAGCATTGCAAATTGCCCGTGGTAGCAGCAATGAGATCCGGTAATGATCGTGTGAGTCTGAAACCCAGTAAAGTTTGTTGGGGTTGTTCCCTACAACGTTTCTGGATGAGAGAACTCATGCACATGGAAAAGGACACCAGTTGCTGGTAATTGCTGCAGACAAAGTACCTGCAACAGGAAGTGCCATAAATCAGCTGCATACAGAGACTCATTATCCTGCAGGTACAATTTCTATGCCTGCAGCCTTGCCCTTGCAAAAGATTCTGCCCTGACAGTTTGAGGTACTTTACTCTGCTGGTACAAATTTAGGTTGGGTGGTTTTTGTAGCCTTTTGAAACTCTTCTATATGCAAGTGTATGTATAGGTGCATACCTGGGAGAGCTGATGTGTATGTTTTGCACTGGCACAATGCATGGTTGAAATGTGATGGCTTTGTTTGACTAGTGCTTTTAAGATGATTTAGCCTGTGCTTTTCGGATGCATGTTATTGAAACATTCTTAGTATGCAAAATGAAAGGCTTCTTGCATGTTTTTATAGGTGGATAGAGTGGTGGGACTATATGAGTTTATATAAGATGAATGTAATGTGGAGTACAGGACATTTTATGTCTAATAGAAGGCACAGAATGATTTTATTTTTGGTAAGTGGCTTCAGTAACTGAGATTCAGGCTTCAAAGGTTCAAGTGCTTGCATGTCTAATGTGCTTCCTGCTCCACTGAAAATTACTAAAGATGGAAAGATTTTATAAAATTCTTTTTATGGAAATAGCATTTTATAATTCATGTGATGATTTTACCTCTGATGCTTGAAGAGTTTATTATGTAGAGTAACTCCCAGATGACTCAATTGCTCATTGGCATGGAAAGTATGCGGTTGCCTCCTCAAGAATAAGATTTCCCTCTGCAATTTAGTCTGAACTTCAGGATGTTTATGTACTTTTCATGCAATCACAGAGTGCAGGAACAGTGAAACTGAATAGACCATTTACATTTATAAGACTGCACTGTAGAATGGAGCCATCAGAGGAGACTTGTCAGCTATTTCATTTTATCATGTATGTTTTACTGCAGCTAAGGAACACAAAGCAGGCAGGAACTTACTGTGTCCTTCAGTCCATCCCTTAGTCCAACATTTGGCAATTTAAACTACTGATTTAAAGAATTCCCAGTGAATATTTGTCCAGACTATTTTTAAATCCTTTAGTTTGGAGGTTGCTCACCTCTCCATGACAATCTCCTCTGGTATTTCAGTGTCTATCAATTGGAAAACTTTTCCCAGGGGATATTCTAAATATCCTCCTGCAGTTAAAGCCTATCCTCTACCCACTGAACATGGAGAACATCCTACATATTGCCTTCAGACTCTTTTTTATCCTTGAAGACCCTTCCAGTGGCACAATGACCACCTTTTCTGCCACCCTGCACTGTGAAAAGCTGCTCCTGAAGCACCTGGGGCCCTGAGCTCAGGGTGCAAGTTGCTCGTGACATGAGGGGTGGCAGCAGCACCTCGGGGCAGCTGAAAGGAGGGCTTAGCCTTAGCAGGCAGAAATCTCGGCCCTTGACCTGCTCATTAACCTTAGTTAAATACTGGAAATGGGCTGTGGCTCAGAGCCTCCACCTATAACATGGAAACTGTAACAGTCACTTGAAAGCCAGACTAAATTATTGCCAATCAGAGAATCTCCAAGTTAGATCCTACAGCTGTTACTTTGTGAAGGTGACATTTACAACCAATTGATAGAGTACTTGTAAAGATGTCTTTTTAATGGAATAAACTTCACTTACTTTGTGATTCACAGTGGTGTAAGGTGGCAGTGTAAGATAGTTTGTGCATGCAAGGAACATGCGTGGATGGCATAGCTACCATGTGGGATTCCCATCCCAGCATGACTTCTTTTTTTTCCTTTTAACAGAGCAGTGATCTCCTGGCAGAAAGTGTTAGTTCCTGGAGTATATAGTGACTGTGAAGCAGGGAGAACGCTTGGGGACTGAGGGGGGCAGTGGGCAAGGCCCTGTTGACAGCAGCGTGCGCAGACAGCCCCGTGGGCCAGTCCCAGCCGGAGCACATCCCGCACCGCCGCGTCCATGGGCTCCTGCCACACCTGTCCTGTGCACCTGCATTCTTCCGTCATATGATGCATTGTGAAAGTTGTGCTAGAGGGATTTGCTTTAGTTTTCATCTAACAAGAGTATTCTCTGTTCCTTTCTCAGTTTAGACCAGCATAATCAGACCCCAGGCCACATTGCCATAGACAAACAATCTGAGGTTTACAAGATGCTCCAGGAGAATCAAGAGTCAAACGAGCCACCCAGACAGTCTGCTTCATTCCTCGTGTTGCAAGAGATCTTGGAGTCAGAAGAGAAAGGTGAGTGCTTGCTGCACACCTGATCCGAGTGTGCTGTTCCCCTTTGCCATTCTTTGGGCTGAGTAACATTTTAAAACATTATTTTCCTTTTTCAGCTGTTGATTGTTCAAGGTAGTGTGTGTAGGTGGTTTTTGCAGAAACCTACAGACCCTGTCACTACTGTGATTCCTTAATATTCTCTTATTGACTAGTTTCAGTGTCTATATCATTGTTTAGTCATTGAGTATTTAAGAAATAAACCCTTGCAACATGTAGTTACCAAGAAGGAATTTTAAAAGTCAAAAAACTCTTCTATACTTTCTAAATTTTTGTCCCCTTTAAGATAATATTCACTGATTAAAGACCATCTTAGATTCAAGACTTTGGATGGTACTGCAAGATAGTGCTCTTCAGTGAGTCCTAATGCTTCTGAACTCCATGCCCCTGCAGAAGAAAAAGTATCCACTTCTGCAGCTGAACATAAAAATATGGAAGCTGGGTTACAGCGAGCAGTTCATAGCTTTTAACCTCTGAGAATCTGCTGTTCTTGGCATTCTTGATCTGACATCTGGACTTGTGCAGTTCAGAGCTATAGAGTTTAAGATAAAAAAGCCAATTAACTTATTTGTGGGTCAAATCGTGCTCTCTTCTCCCCTTAAATAAAATAAAATAAACAAATGAATGGGCAAAGAATTCCAAGAATGACCTTTGTTTTGTCCTTAGGCCAGTTGAGACTCTGTCTTTTGTGTTATTAGTTTGGCAGTGGTACATTCAGTTTAATCCAACAAAAGCCTGATGCTGAGATGTTCGCCACAAAGAGAAACAGCAGCCAAATGCTGGTAGGTCTGAGGGATCTGTAAGGAAACAGTGAAATGAAAGAAATAAGGAAACAATAGGAAGAAAGAAACCAGGATGCTGGAGTCTGTAATATGCTGTTAAAATACCTACCTGAAAGCATCTTTTAAATATTGAGTATTTGCAGCTTGCCCTCAGGGTTCAGCTCCTGCATGGAAGGAGTAGCCAGGACTTCTCACAAAACCAAGGTCCTCCCTCCCCTGTGCCTACTAGTGGTGAAGAAGATAAGAAGCAAAAGCCTCTCTGTTATATCTTTCTTTGAAGATTTGCAGCATTGTTGGGATTCTCTGGCACAAGGTTTGCCGATCATGGGCCGGGATAGGCTCTGGCATTATTCCACAGTGAGCTGATAATGCTCCATGGCCCAGCCTGCCCTGCTGCTCGGACAGCATCAAACACAGGGCTGCAAGTCAGATCATTCTGTGTGATAAATGGCACAGTGGCTGGCGGCTTCCCCCAGCCTGTCTCCAGGCAATGGCTTGCGAATGGCAGCTGTGAGCCATCGCCTCCGCTGGGACAAGGCCCCTGGGGCATCGCTGACTGTGTGGGCTACACTGACTTGCACCACCTGAGAGCCTGGGGTGGCTGGGTGTGGGCACTGGTGTTTGGGAGCACCACGGCTGCTCTGTGTTTTAAGACCTGACCCTGTACTCAAAATGGAGACTGGAACATGTCATGTTTCCTGTGGGTGTTTGATTAAGCTGATTCCTAGAGAGATTTAAAAACATGCTGTCAATGTTGCTGATAAGAGCAAAGTGCTGGTTGAGGCAGAGGGAGTGAACAGAAGTGATAGGGAAGAGTCTGAAAATGTGATTGCTGCTGCTTCCTTCCTCGTAAGGGTCACTTGCAGCACCTCTGTTGGAGGGCAGGGTCTTCTTGCTGGTTTTTTTGAAGATTAGGGAATTTGCACCTACCTGGACCAGCATCTGCACAGAGCTGGGTGCAGAAGGCTGCCCCAAAGGCCAACCAGTGCAGCATCACCTGCCTCACAGCTGTGGCAGACAGTTCCCCTCTTTTTCCTTCAGTTCTTCTAGCAGTGACCCTTCCCTGGGCTGTGGTGAGTCCTTGACCTTGCTGATCCCCAGGGTGTCTTTGGAGGGTTCTTCTGCCCCTTGCACCAGGAATGCCCGTTGTAAGTGTGCTCTCCCTTTGACACAAGTCAGAAGGGTTTCATCAGCGTCCCTCCCACTCTGAGGTGTTTCGAGTGAAATATCATGGGAGTCTCAGTAGTCACTTTCTCTTGTTAACTGGTGTGGAACCCCTTGGGAGAGCCATACAGATAAGATTAGTCCCATCATTGGTGTCATTTTTATAAGAGGCTCCTTTTTCCCTGCAGATGCTTAATGTCTTGACTCGTACCCTGCATCTAGGATCCACTGCTGGTTTAGGCATCCAGGTCAGCTCATGCCTCCTACAGAGGCCCTGCAGGACATCCCTGCCCCAGAGAAGTTGCATTAGGGAGATACCTGGAGCATGCTATGCAGCAGCAGGGGAGAGCAAGGTTATCCCCAGCGTCCCAGGGCTCTGCAAGAACAAGGAGTTTGTTAACTAAATCTTCCTGGAATCTTGGGGGAACCAGCTCCACTGTATAGCAGACAGCAGACTGGAAAAGGATTTTAACAGTCCTCCCTAGCCTGCCAGGGCACCTGCCTCCTCTTTCTGAGCCCAGATCTGGGAATCAGCTTGACCCTGAGTGCGTGATCAAGATACGTCAGGCAGACTCCAGTGCTGCCAAGACTGGGGCTGAGGCTTTGCTTTGCTTTGTGCATCTGTGCATGTGAGACACATCAGCTGAAGTCTGATGGGCTTTTAAGATGAGAAGAGACTCTCATCTCACTGCCCACAATCTCAGGCCCTCGAATTTCCAGGGCCGGGTTCAGCTGTGTCGCTCCTCTCCCTCTTCCTCACACATCCCTAAATCCCTGCCCACTTTCCATGCATGAGCCTCAGATCTGGGGTTAAAAAATATCATCCTTCCAGCAGAGCATCTGCTTGGGAGGCATAGCCTCTAGCCACGCATCTCACATGCTCTGAAGCACTCTCCTTCCACCCCCAGGAGATCCTACCAAGCCATCTGGATTTAGGAGCGTCAAAGCCCCCACCACAAAGGTGGCCTCATCGATTGGGAATGCCCAGAAGCTGCCCATGTGTGACAAGTGTGGATCTGGCATTGTGTAAGTAAGCCTGTCCCTGGGGCTGCAGGCAAGCGGCCCATGCCTGTGCCAGGGGCTGAGGTACTGCACCCAAAGCACTTCACTTATCCACATCCAGTGCATGAGGGAGCCAGCTCCAAGGCACATTTATTCTCACCAGCTTTAATAACAGTAACTTTGCACTTCCCTGCAGTGAGGCAGGAGTTGGGTTTCCATCTACAGATCTGTATCAGTGGAAACCAGAGCAAGTCCCTGTGAGACAAACCTTCAGGCAGTTGTTGCTGCAGTGTTTTGCTTCTTACCTGAAGTGTTTACAGCACTTGGAAACAAAATTACCTTTCCATTCAGAGCCTGTGTATTTAACACATTTCCCATTTTGGTGCTTCCAGACGTGGTGTGGTGACTGCCTTGGTGGTGAGAGGCAGTGGGGACCAGGAGAGCTGTGTTCTGCTCCCCACTCTCCTACAGGACTGCACACCCCCACTGTGTCTATGCAGATGTATTTTTTGTTGTCTTGATGTGGGTAAAATCCAACTTCCAGCACAGCAGGGCTTTGGGTTTGACACAGAGCTGCTGTACCGTGAGACTGCATGAGCTACCCAACTCATGTCTTTGAGTTGTTGTTCAATTTCTCGACCATAAATTCTTCTCTGCAGCCCCCTTAATTTAACAGTTGACTACAGCAGTCAAGTAGTGGCAGCCCACCTGCATTTTCATGGAAGAATTCTGATTTCTCCACTGCTGCCCACCACAGGCTGTCAGTTTGTTGCTGAGACCCACTGTGCTCTGATTGCCTGGTCCTGGCATGCCTGTAGCATCTGGACCAGCAATCATTACAGAGGCAATCCATACCCTGTAAAATACGAATCAGAGACAAACCCTGTAATTATTCTACCAGCTGGACAGGTCTGGAGAGAAAGCACAAGGCCATGAATAGCACCCAAAACTAATAAATTATGGAAAACGGATGGCTGCTAGAACAAAATAATACTGGAAAATTGTTGTGTTGTGGCTGGTGGTAGTTAACGAATCGCTGAGTAGTTTTTGTAGTTTTCCTAATCATCTGCTGGGTTAAGCTGTGAAGTTTTCCTGTTAAGAGCTGGCCCACATTTGACTGGTGCTGTTCACTGCAGCTCCTGAGCAGCAGTGTCTGAGATCAGAACCAGAATCTGTGCTTCTCCCACACGTACCTGGCATGTCAGTCACTAGCAAAAGGGCAGTGCTGGCTGTGCAGCCTTCATCCCCCAGGGGTGGTGGCTGGCAGTCATTTCTGCATTTGTTTTGCCATCCAGTTGGTTTGTGCCTGGATTTTGCTCCCCCATATGGCCAAGCTACTGCCTGCTATTTGATCCTGGGCATCTGAATGCTGTTGTGCTGTCTCCAGCCATCAGCTAAAGACGCCATCACAATAATTCTCACCACCACAGGTGATAGGACTGTCCCTGTGAAACTTAGGCAGGCCAGCATTGGGAAACACTTTCTAGAGGAGGGCTGCCCTGCCAGCACATGTTGGGCCCATAGTTTGACTTGTCAGGAGTGGAAGAAAATTGTTCACTTTCAGGGCTGGTGTGGGCTTGGGGTGGGTGGGAGGTGGCTGGAGGGGAGGGAGAGAGTGGGCACTGAGGAGTGCTGGTTCCTTCCCCAGAGGGATGTTTGTGAAGATCCGGGACAAGCAGCGCCACCCCGAGTGCTACGTGTGCAGCGACTGTGGCACCAACCTCAAGCAGAAGGGACACTTCTTTGTGGAAGAGCAAATCTACTGCGAGAAGCACGCGCGGGAACGGGTGATTCCCCCGGAGGGCTACGAGGTGGTCACTGTCTTCCCAAAGTAAACCATGCTGCTCACAAAGCCAGTGTGGATGGTTCAGCCTCTGCTGATTTTCCTTGAAAAGCATTATCCCTACCCCCTGCAGAATCTTGTTTGCAGTAAGGAATGCTAGGCATGGCTTTGAATTTCCTTGTCATTATTAATCCTCCATCTGTTCACATGAGATGTCACTAATTGTTCAACATCCTTTTCATCCTCTTTCACTGTTTTGTTTCTTTTTTTAATACACAGAATTATTTTTTTTCCTCCTCTGTGCTGTCAATCACACAGGGAAATCAAAGGCCAAAGTCAGATTACAAAATTTCCAGTTACTTGCCGTCTGTTTGCCTTCAATAAATGGGGTGAATCCACAAGGCAGAAGTGTCTGCTCTCTGCTGTTTTCCTTGTGCACCAGATTGGGGTTCCCTGGGCAGCAGAAGAGGTGCCCAGTGCATGGCTGTGTTTATCCTGGAGAACAGGGGCAGAGATTTACAAAGTTGAGTCAGACTGGTCTTGCTACCAGCTGGGCTGTGAGCAGCTGCCTGCTGGCACCCAGCAAGGGCCAGGTGGGCACAACCAAGCCTCAGGCAGCTGTCACTGGTGGCCTGTCCTCTCCTGTGTGTCCAGCACTGCTTCGTGATGACGGGACCGGGCACATCAATGTTTCCTGCTACTGCATTACCCAGTGCCGCTTTGTTCCCCACAATCACAAACTGAGCTCTGTGAAAAATATGTTCAGTTGCTGCTTGCTGGAAACCAGGGAATCCTAGAGCCAAGAGAGGAAGGTGTGAGTGGGCACAGTCCCTGTTCTGGTTCCCCCTGGGGGGAGCACATGGCTCCCCGTGCTGCCCTGTGCTGCTGCTGTGCACAGCTGCTGGAGGGTGTCTTTGGGGCTGATGTGAGAAGGGCACGTGCCCCTTGTGCACAGGATGCAGGGCTGATGGTGCCTGAGCAGCAGAACCTCCATCCATGTATAGCACAGAGGAGGCCTGCAGTGGGTGTTTCTCTGTCGCACCTCTAAATGAGATCCTGGCTGTTCTTAATGGTGTAAAAATAAATGGTTTCTAAGACGTGTCATCTTTCCCTTAAAATGAAGGGCCAGCAGTTGAAATCAGGGTGGGTTTGTACTGCACACAGGCCCTCTCTGGCAGACACAGCGCCCCTGGGGTTAGTGGGTGCATCTGCAACACCTACAGACAGGGTCATGTCCCTGTCCTGGAAAGTCCTGTCTGTCTTCAGCAATGCTGTACTGCTACACCCTCTGTTTCCTCTCCTTCACAATGAATCACACCACAGCACAGCTGCCTTGGAAAAAAAAAAACAAACAAGCAACAAAAACCAAACAAACCAAAACACCCAAACTCAAACCACAACCCCAAACCCAATTCTCTGACGTAAAGCTGTCACCAAGGCTGTAAGCCTCCTGCTGTTCAGATAAACTGTGCAGCTTTTGGGCAGGTTGGGGAGGGAACTAATTCACCAACCTTGCTAAATTTAGTTCATCCCCTTGGACTCCTTCTATGGGCACAGGCAAGCGAGCAAGGCTGCCACAGCTCAACCAGCAAACTCCTTGTCTGGCTCACCCCTGGGAAAAGCCTGGCTTCACTGTGCTGCTGGCACGTCCACATGCACCTGCACAATCTCCAGAGAGTAACACAAGCAGCTTTATTTTTCAAGGTGAGTGGAGATTTTTTTGGCCTGCTGAGATGACATCTCCCCTCACTGCTGCTAATGGGCATTAATTCTCTCCCCTCCACAGCACACTTCCCTAGGGAAAGGCTCTCTGTGCTGCAGTGCTGGCTGGCCAGACTGCACAGTAAGCCAGTGCAGTGGTGGGAAGCACAACCCTGCAGGGGTGAAGGAGTGACCCTGTAGGCACAAATTGCTCTGCCTGTATTGTGGACCAAGTCTCAGGCCCCACTGTGGGACTGTGGCTGCTCCACACCATGCACTTAGCAGGCTGGGGGCTCGGGGCCCCCCCAGGAAAATGCTGAGGCCATCTGGAGCGCTGTGTCCCAGCCCCGGAGCGCGGGCTGAGCCCTCCAGCACCTGCAAACTCATGACATTTTTTTGTACATGTCTGTCAGCAAAACAGGGCTCCTTCCAGAAAACCTCATGATCTTGCTCATGTTGGGGGTGAGGCGTTAGAGCCCGAGCAGTGCCTGGCATTTCCCTGCCCTCCCACCCAGCTCTGCACTGCAGACAGGCCACAAACCCTGCTTTGTGCAGGGCCACGTGTTCTCAGCGCCTGCCCGAGCTCCTGCAGCCAGGCTGGCAGCACAGCTGGGAAAACTCATTGTGTGGGGCTTGACGCAGGAGTCGGGGACTACAAACCACTTGTGGAGTCTGGGAGTGTAGGTTTCTACCGTGGATTCCAGCGTTGAGCCAATGTATTACTGTGGGAACGGGACGGCTGAGGCAGTTCACATTCGTTACTGGAGGACTTTGATCGCTCTCTGCTGCAGCTGGCTGAGAAAAGGAATGTATCCTTTTTTTATGATGGAGGGCAAAATATTTGGTAACTGCAGTGTTCACTGTAGTCTGACTTTCCAAATTCCTCGGGAATTTAATCGTTGGCATCTGCAGTCTGTCCAATAACAAAATAGGTTAAATGGGGTCACTCATGCCTTGCAACCACAGTGATCCTTCTACTTTTGAAGTTAACAATAATGTAAGAAACATAAAAGGTTCCTATGGGAAGTGTCAGGCAGTTTATGTGTGGATGAGCAGCCTGCCAGAGGGACTGTCTCACGAAGGTGTGCAGCACAGCACAACGCACAGACTGTAATTTTTAACTCTGATTACTTGGGTTCCCATTTGCAATCCCTCCCTTCCACTACCACACCTCCCCTTTCTCCTTGTGCAGCAGAGCTTTTGCCTTCTGCTCCCTGATGGCTTGCAGGAGCCCCCTCCCCACAGCACAGCCACAGCCTGAGCTGCAGGCCTTGGCAGGCTGCAGAAGAGGGCTGGTGATGTAGCAGACCTCTCTCCAGAGCTGAACAGGAATCACTATTTTAAAAACTGTTTACATAATTAAAAAGGCCCTGCTGATGGCAGTGACTTGACATAGCCGGCCCCCAAGAGATAAAACTGACAGAAAATGATTAAAAACCCCACACTATCATCAAGACAGACTTCTCTTATTGTCCTCTCCTCACAGCCCACACCATCACCATCCTCCTCCCAGCAAAACAGCACTGAGCAGCATGGCCAGTTGCTCCGACACACATTTAAGTTTCATTTGCTAATGGCTCAGATTGTTGTCAAGGTGGGGTCTTGGCAGCTCAAACATCATCTTTGCTAAGGCAGGTAAGTACGAATACCTGAGTGATGCCACCAGCATCAGTGCTGGTGAAATGCCATTAACTAGATTCTAACCTGTGAGATTAAGTTCACCACAGATTATATTGTCATCAACGAGAAAAACTGGAAAAAGGAAACCTGCAAATAGACACACAGTAGCAACACACTGCCAAGCCAAGACCACAACCGTTCTGTCTAGGCACTCAAAACATCTGCAGACTCCCCCAGCAGAGCTGGATGTATCTGGATGCAGCAGGGGACAGGAGCAGTGCTTCCAAGTCACCAGGACAGATCTACTGTACCAGGGCCTGTCATGCCCCACAAGAGCTTATCTGTTGTTTCTTCACTGGTCAGATAACTCAAACAGGACAAGCTGTCTTGTAGTGGGTTCTTTTGGCACCATGGGGTTAACACTGGCCTGGCATCTCCCAACTGCCAATAAACATCTTACTGTTGGAGTGAGATCTGGAATGATAAACTGGATTTCTGACACACACCTCACTTTATGACTATAAAAGTGACACCAAACTTTCACAAAGCAGAAATCTTCTATACACTTCCCTGGAAATGTGTGGAGTTCCTCCCGTGAGCAGGGACACTGCTTCAGTTACTCCCAGGGGTTAAATGAAGGAATCTGTGCATATTTATTGTTATTTCAGGGGTAAGTTACATTTGACTCCTAATCCCTACTATTTCTTTAGCTAGCTTTAATATAACTTTGATATCGTGCACTGTTTTATGCTCTGCTGTAATCTACTAGCAGTTCTTTAGTTTTATACTGTGTAAGCAATTCTGATTAAGAGCTTTCATCTGTTATCTGTTGTCTGTTTAATAAATAATTAATTTTTATAAATAGACCTCATCTACCATCACTAGAACTTGCGGGCCAGAGTGACTCAAATTTAAACTGTCGCCAAAATCCGAGGCTAAGGCAGGGCTTGTCTGAAGCTCCCACTCGTCCTGTGACACTTATGCTTCAAGAATTGGTTTTGTATCCACTGAAATATTTTCTCTCTAATGGAGCGGGATCATTATTTCAAGGGAACATTATTTCTCACAGAACTATTTAAAACCGTTAGCACCAGTCACCCCCCACCCCAAGCATCCTCCCACTGTCATTACTGCACTTCCTTGTGGGCTCTCCCCCACCCGTTCTGAAACATCAGCACCCACTGGACAGAGTAGGTATTCAGTGCTCAAATGCTGGACTGCCCCTTCAAGCCCAGGTGTACAGCAAGTGCACTCATTACTCTTGGCTGCTAGAATAAGAAATGCAAGGCCATACCAAGAAGGCACCATGCTGGTTTAATCAGTGACATTTGTAGCACTTTTGGAGCCAAAAAATAATAGGGTCGAAGAGATGGGGCTCCTCCACGGCAGCAAGCAAAAAATATCATTCCTATCAGTTTTTGAAGGTGGGTTACAAAAGCAGCCACAGCTCTGCCAAGTCTCTCTGAATAACATCAAGCTCCACACAGATAAACAGCGCTAAACACTGCATTTCACTGGTGCTACCATTAGCATTAATGCTAGTTTATGCATTTTTAGGAAAGCAGGAATTATTATTAAATCCTACTTGTAGGTAGAAACTCTGGGGTAGAAACTCTTCTATTTGGCACCACGTTGCCCTGTAGATAGGCAGGTTAAGCAGGTACATCCGTCTTCAAAAGTTAGGTAGCCTGTGGGGAAGCAGTTGTCATGTATTATTAAATCTTCAACAAGATTGGGTTGAGATACAGACAGCTTAATAGGGAAAGCAAAAGCCACACAGACAAGCAAAGCAAAACAAAGAATGAATTCACCGCTTCCCATGGGCAGGCAGGTGTTCAGCCATCTCCAGGAGAGCAGGGCTCCATCATGCATAATGGTTATTTGGGAACACAAACACCATGACTCCAAACATGTCCCCTTCCTGCTTCTTCCCCTCACCTCACATACTGACCATGATGCCATATGGTCTGGAACATCCCTTTGGCCAGTTGGAATCAGCTGTCCCAGCTGTGTCTCCTCCTGGTCTCCCAAGCACCCCCAGACTCCTCAGCAGTTTGGCAGCACAAGAAGCAAGAAAAGCCTTGGCTCTGTGTAAGCCCTGCTCAGCAGTAACAAAAACATCTCTGAATCATCAACCCTGTGCTCAGCACAGATCCAAAACACAGCCCCATACCAGCCACTGTGAAGAAAACTAACGCTACCTCAGCCCAAACCAGCACAATCATTTATTCTTAAATCTTGCAGTAGGTCTTCACTAGAACTAAAGGACGCATGAAGGAGACTGCGTAGTGTGTAAATGTAACACGGAGACAGCACACGCTGGACTTGTGTTACTCAGGCTAATAAGTAACTGAGCAGAAGAATTAGAAACTTTTGTCTTCAGCAATTGCCAAAACAACTGGGCTTTCAACAGGCAAAGGTCAAAGCCAGCATACTCATTAACAGACTTATCTGTTCCCTCAAACATAAGTGCAAATATCTCTTGGTACAATAAAATAACTTTCTCAAAATCAGGCTAACATCTTACTCTCTACAGAGTAGTAATGATCATAAAGTGAATGAAAACTCGTTTCTGAAGTCTGATGAAGTAGAGGGGCTTTTTTCCATGTGATCTATGCCTTGGCATAACTAGCACGTCTGTGACTGCAACAGCTTTTTGTTTTTTTTCTTGTTTGATTTGTGTGTGTGTGGTGGGATGGTTCACTTGTTGTGTGGGATTGGTGTTTTGGGGGGTTGGTTTGGTTTTCTTTAAATGTATGATACTAAGTGCTAAGTGAGTAGGGAAGTGTAAATTAAGGGACACAAGATCAGCTTGGCTTATTTGAGAAGCCAAAATCCAGAGACTTTTAGAACAAACCAGATATTTATTTAACCAAAATAATTGCAGAAGTTAAAAACAGAAGCTACACAAATGGCTTTAACAAAGGCGCACATTCTCTCCCTTCCAAATAAAACTATAATTGACACCACATTAAAAAAACAAAACCAAACCGGTGTTTTAGGACTTCCACAGGAAGATTTTTTTACACAAATTTGCCAGTTTTTACCACTGAGCACAAGAGCTAGCTGCAAAAGTGAAACATGCTCATTTTCTTAGTTCTTTATGAAAACTTACTAAAGCTACAACAAATTATCACCTGCCTTAGACTCTAGAACTTGTTAAAATTCACTGGAAGAACACAAGGGATTTGAACAAGGCCTTAAGGAAAGTCAGCATCAAGGATCGATAAGCATAAGTGACATCTCTCAAAGATCTGTAAGACTACATAGAGGCCACATTTGCATATTAAAACACACATTCTGCATTGGACTCTGATGACTCTTCTAGGACTCTGAAGACACCCATTTTTTCCTTTTTCGTTTTTTCAGAGGTCTTCATTTGATCTAAGATTAAAACAAATCAAAGGTCAACAATAGCAGGTGAAGTAGAAAACAGATTTGGAGAACAAGTTGATAAAACCATTTTGGCTCCTTCATCAACAGTTTGCTACTGGAAGTTTGTGTTTGAAAATATTTTTCTGTTGTATACTTTCAGAAAAAAATTCCAACATTTCTGGCTAAACATAAATGGAGATAAAACAGTTCTAAAAGCTGCCTGGACTAGTCTCATTTTCCTGAGAAAAACACCCAGAATGCAGTAAACCTATTCAGTGAAGTTACCAGGAGAAACAGCTCTGACAAGTAATATTCTTTTCAAAAATCCAAAGACCTGCAACTTGTTTTCCTGACACTTGCAATCACTCTGTTGCCCTCCCAGTGAATATAAAGCTGATTTAAAAGCATTATATTTATATAAATGTAATAATTATGGCTTACCAGGGTGGGAAGTGGCATTTCAGTTTCTAAAGCTTTAACTGCAGTTAGCTATAGTAAATATTCAGTACATCATGCTAGACCAGTATCTTTGTATTAACATTTTTTGACAATTTATTATACTAACTTTTCTTAGCACACCAAAGAAAAAATAAGCAACCATGATAAATATGATGCACACTAATAACAAGATAAACAGCACCTTCTTCAACTTGAAAAGAGAACTCAGACTGTTTCACAGTCTGAACTTGTAAAGATATAGACTATATCCATGCATCAAGAATAATTTCCTGTATTATCAGTTAACTGAAATAAGCAGTTTTACAGAACAATGTCTTATAATTTTTCCTACATCATCTAAAAGATAGCATTCTAAATCTATGAACTGGACAAGGATTTTTCCTCTCTCAGGACAGTTAGAGGTTTTTTTAAATAATATCTTGGCCTGATCAAGCACTAGAATTTGCAGACAACCTCAAAAAAGAGTTGNCTGGACAAGGATTTTTCCTCTCTCAGGACAGTTAGAGGTTTTTTTAAATAATATCTTGGCCTGATCAAGCACTAGAATTTGCAGACAACCTCAAAAAAAGAGTTGTGGTTTGGTTGGGGTTTTTTCCTACATAGTTGATCCACTGACAAGCCATGAGAATTCTGAAAAGCTTGATTTCTTTCCCCCAATTGTTAGACTTGATTTCTTTCCCCAAAAAGTGTTAGACAAATGTATTTTGAATTAAAACAGTATCAAAACAGGTTTTGAAACAAGTTTGCTGGAATAAGTCTTTACGGCGAATAATTTCTATTTTGATCAATTACAGCAACTTTCCCTGAAAGCTGCTTTGCAGAAAACCTCCTAATCTGTGCTTGTCATTCACAATAGGCTCAGGGCACACTATGCCTGAATGTATCTTTCTGGAATACTTTCGTCTAAGTTCTGTTATTTCTTCTCCAGCAAACCATATTGAAAATGTCAGCAAAGGGGCCAAAGGGGTCCTTTTTCAGATAGACAACACAGCTGTAGGGAAGTAAAGCTATGGCAGCTTTCTACATATAAATACTCTTAAAAAATATGAATTTACTGTTGAACAGATTAAAGAAAACATGAAAACTCAGACTTACCAATAAGATCACTTCTATCCAAAAGTAACTCTAGATCTTTATCACTGATTACTTTTTCTTTAGATCCTTTAACTTCCCTGTTGAAGAAAAAGTAATCTCTTAGTACAGATAAAAGCATGCTAGTATTGCATAGCAGTGAGTTTTCCCACATAGCAGAATCCCTAGGACATTCTTTCCACTATAAAGATCCACACACCACCACTTCATAAGACAAGACAGCTCTTGACAGCTGCTTGCAAGCTACAAGTTGCAAACTCATGGTCCAAGAAAACATGAAATCTGCATACCTCTCATAGTCTCTGGATTTCAGTAATTCTATTAATTCCTGAGGGTCCAGGCAGCTCTTCGACTGTGCTAAACCAGATTTGCCACCTTTAAACTGATCTGTAGAAAGAACAGAGTTTAAGAAAGCACAAAGAGACTGGAACAAATTACTCTTGCCTATCAAAACTACTGCTATGTTTCATTGTTTCAGCCCTTAGATAAACACACCTTACACTAACAGTGAAAAACTCAGAGGTACATGAGGTTTGCATGCAGGCCTTTCACTTTCTATGACGTGTATGTATGTATATATATGTAGTATGCAGAAGAACTGATTGAAACACCAATTCAACATGTACACATGCACACACAGAGCAGAAAAGCCATTAGTTTTACTTACAGTAAAAGCATTGTAAATAAAGTTAAGTGGTGGATGCTGAAGTTTGTTCCCTTTGTAGTGTAAGCTGGTTAAAACAAAGCAAGTAGTATTAACCACAAGACAGGGAACGGGTGAAAGATTTGTGGTTTGCAGGGAGAACAGTGCTCAGTTTAATGAGACAGACAGATGTGACAAAATAATACTTGTGCACAGGCTGCTTTCTTGAGAGACCATGCTAGCATCTACTTACAGCAAATCTGGGTGTCAGTCCAAACACAAAAAAATCACACAAGATTATTACCTAACCAAAGCTGAGCACGGATGAAGTCACACTCTGATCCCTTTCATCACACTGTTTGCTCTTCTTTCCTCTATCTTGGTTTCAGAAATCCTCCCTGCATCTTTTCCCATCTCCCTTCAAGAACTCTCTGTTTTCTCAGTGAAGTGCAAATCAGATCCAAGTTCTAGAGTGGCCTGAGCTATAGGATTCTCTCCCCCATTAACATCTACAGCAGTGACACAAAGGCTCCAGGTCATTTCATGCATAATCAGTGATGCTGTCTCTCCCTTTTAGTTTTCAGAGTTTCACAAACCATATGGTACTGAATTAGTGCCCTGCAAGTCTCAAGTTGCCATAATAGTGACACAGAGAAAAATACAGAAGACCTTATCAAACTCTTAATACTTGAAATAGAAGTTTATGTACGTAACTTCCTCCTAGTCTGACATCTACTAATCTAACTAAAATCATGCAGGCTGTCACACCGTTTCCTAAGCAGCTTTCTTCAATGTAACAGAAGCACAAGATGGAAAGAGTAAACTGGTGCTGAGGTCAAAAAAAATCCCTGTTTTGCAACACTCCAGTTCTTAAGCTCCAGTACTTGTACTGTACATATCCTACACAGTTAGTTTTGTGATACTCCTTCCTCGTTTACTTCTCTGAAGTTCCAGCACTTTCTAGATATTCAAGATAACTGGATCTATTACATCACCTTTACATTTACACAAAGGTTCCTGAAGGGACACCCCTACCTAAGCTGCAAGGTTTACATGTGATACACCATTAGATGCCAAGATAAATACTGAACTTATTGCAAAACTGAAGGCATTGACACTTAGCTGCCTTCTAGTACAAGGAGTCCCAGGCTCCAGTGCTACCTCAGTACATGGCAGTCATCCATTACAGCCCATTCTGTGCTCATCTTGCTCATGCGCTTATCTTGTCACTTGGATTTTAACTTCAGCTTGGGCAATAATCAAATCATTAAATAAACCAAACCAAAACAGAAAAAGTATATTGGTCAATAACATGGTCAATAAAAAGCCAAAAAAAGAGGCTTGTATAAAGAGGCAGTCCTGGCAGTCACACCAAGACAGCAGTGGCAAAAGGATTACAAAGACAAAGGCCAATGCTAGGCTAAAGTAAGCATCTAACAAAGATTAGCTAAGACCATCCAGAACCAGAGGCAAACCACAACTGAGGCTTGACAAGCAGTGCACTGTGCAGTAGACAGTTACAGGTGTAGCCTTTTTGCCCCTTTATGCCCTCATGAAAATGCTTTTTACTCCTCAATACGAGAATATAAGAACTATGAAAAGTTTTTAAACTCCTTTGAAGTTCAATATAAAACTAGTTATTGTTCAGAAGCCAAATTACAAGAATTGCGATTTTTTAAGTGAGCATAATGTTTGGAAATTGCTATATATAAGGAGCTACAGTTCAAATGTCACAAACAGAATACGCTGAAGCAGAAGCAAAGCAGGATTCCTATAGGAGCTATATAAGAAAAATTTATCCCCAAGAGACTCTTCAAACAAATCATATTCTGAAAACTTTTGAGTACAACCATCTATATAATCAAGAACACCACAAGAATCACCACTGTTCTGTACCTAAACTCAAGGACTATTGTTCTATTCAGCACTGGCTAATTGTTCAAACGGGACTCGTCTGCTGTGATTATAACACACTGGACAGATGCAAACTGGATGCTCAAACTCGTTACAGCCTAAGATTTAAAGAAGTAAGGCATGAAACATGAAGTCCTAAAAGAAAGATACTCACTTTTGTGGATAATCAGCTTCTCCAGCTTCCTCTTGGCAGCAGCTCTCTCCACAATCTTCTGGTCAATGGTATTTGCTGTCACAAGACGATAAACAACTACTGGCTTTGTCTGGCCAATTCTGTGACACCTGTCTTGGGCCTGCAAGTCTGACTGGGGGTTCTGAGCAGATAAAGAAATACATTAGCAACAATTTAGCTATGCCATTGTCTTTTTTCTGAAAGGACATACCACATGCCACATTTTCAATTGTTAGCTCAGGGTCAGAGCAGAAGCAGAAGGCAGGAGAGACATGGTGTAATAGAACTCTACCTCTCTTGACTCTTCCACTTATTTGTGACAAGCTCTGCTGCTATAGCTGCACAGGCAGAGAAACCCAACCAGCTTGGGCTGCTTCTGCACCATGTGCTGCAGTTTTCAACATTTCATATTACAGATTTAGATGAGAATTTTAGTTGTACGTTTGTGTTGGGTTTCTTTGCTAAGGATAAGAAAAAGTATTTTTAAAGTTTTCAGCCATTTCTAAAGCTGCTTTAGCTTTTCTGAAGCTCCATACAGCAGCACTGTCTACCAAAATAAAGTGAAGATGCAGAGGTCCTCAGTAATTTCCTTCCATACCTCTCTGCTTCCTGGAGCAGGAGAATCCTAGCTACCTAAAACATGTGTGGCACATCACAGAGGAAATTCAAGGAGATGGTACAAACATGGCAACTGTTGTAAACAGGAAACCATAAAGGGTCCAGCTACATTCAAATTTAAGTAATAAAAAAAAAGAAATGTATCTGCAAGAGACAAAAACCTGCTTTTGGTAACTCAGGGACAAACTCAGAAACTAACTCTAATGTTGTATTCAGTAACCTTTTTGAATGAGGCTGTATTATTCCACATACAAGATGTTTACACACACTATTTACTATTATGTTCATGTTAACACCTCACTAAAGTTATAGGAATGGTCTATACCATAATGGGTTCATAAATGATTCTCAGAAGCAGCAAGAGAAAGCATTTTATGACACATATCACTAGGTTAACAATCTGTCAACGTACCCAGTCGCTGTCATATATGATAACGGTGTCTGCTGCAGTTAGGTTAATGCCCAAGCCTCCAGCTCTGGTACTCACTAAGAACAGGAAGACTTCAGGGTCAGTATTAAATTGATGCATCTGGAACAGAATTCATCTATTAAAATAAGTAGATGGACCAAACACAACTTAGGTAATAATTTATTTTGAGAGACCTATATAAAAAGATAATCACAGATAAAATACAGCACAAGCTGTCAGAGGTTTGAAGAAGCATTGCACTTTAGGCATACTCCAAGATAATGGTCAGCAGCACACTTTACTGCTTCAGTACTTCTGAGCTGCAGATACTAAAGCAGAAGACAGTTTTCAACATAGAGGTGTTTTGCCTATTAAAGGCAAAGTGCTGGGTGAAATCATAACCCAGTGTTACAAGAACAAGCAGAGTCTGCTAATGTGCTTGAAAGGCATGTCCATCTACTTACATTTTCTTCTCTCTCTGAGTAGGACATAGAGCCATCCAATCGACTGAATTTGAAGTCTCTCAGATAACAGTAATCCATCAAAATGTCAAGCATCATAGTCATTTGTGAGAACACCAAGACCTACGAAACCAGAAATGCTCCTTAGTAACATTTTTTGTTTATAAGGGCATGACTGTATCTCACCCCCCAGGCTCCCCTGGCCAAATCTTCAGCTTTACCTTATGTCCTCTCTTTTTAAGTTCTGGAAGCATTCGGTCCAAGAGTAGAAACTTGCCTGAATTCTTTACTAGATCTTCATCAACCTTGGAACGGGGAAGAAGGGATCATGTATTAGGAGGGAAGGAAACCAATGGTTTCCCCAACTCAGAAGCATCATCAAAAGCTGTCTGAAGTCTCACTGGAACAAGTGTGCACCGTTTTTTAAAGTAAATACCAAAACGTTGGAAGTAATGTTAATTTTAACAAACAACACTGAATCAGTTAAATCATGATGAAACTAAATCGAACCCCACTATTTCATACACTCAAACTATTTATTTTAGAAACTAATTAGTTTTCATCCCATTTCTGGAAGGAGAAGCCCTGATGGTGTTAATTTTTCCTCATGGAGTAACACTGTTGTTTCTTTCCCAGGTTGTAATTAAGGCACAAGGCTTCCACCTACTGGAAGCCCAAAGAGGCACTGCCAAACAAGTTACTACACATCAGCCAAGCAGCAAAAGCTCACAGAACAAGTTTTCACACTGCTGCCTTAGGCCCCTCTTCAAGAGAGTTGGTTAAATTTGATTCTTGCCATGTGCTAAGAGCAGGGATACAGACACTTCTAAGGTCTGAACCGTACAGCAGCCACCTTGACAATTATGAGTACATTTTCCTGAGCAAGTACTAACTCCTGTCAACTACCAGTTTCCATTTTCTACATATTACCTAAGTGTCCCTCATCTCCCTGACTGGAGAATCTGCTTTTTATGCACTGACTTTGCACTGATAAACTTCAACAGCTTACTCCTGAGTAGAGCAGAATCTGTTATCACTCATCAAACAGGAAACATGACTACACGTGCCTACAAATCTACATTTAGAATGTACAAGCAACTTCCAGTTGTTCAAGACTGTTTCAATTCAAATAACTTAATACTTTCCTATATTGCCAACTGGTTTGTGCAGATTGAACTACCGGCTGGGCTTTGTGATATAATTTGGATTTTTTCCCTTTTGAGGAAGAGGAAGAGTGCTGTATTCGCTGAGCAGACAACTCTCTTGTACTTGGTTCAGTTCTTCAACAAATCACACTTAAATGTTACCACTGCACCTCCTGCAGTGCGTACAATTTACCTCATGAACAGTTCACCAAGGTTAGCATTTGTGTTGAAAAATAAGCCTTTTGAGGAGACCTTGAGGCAGACCCTAAAGCACCTGGAGTCAATGGAACCCAGCAGCTATTTGAATTGAGTAACTCCCACCAGAGGAAGAGCACTGCCATAATGAGGAACGCTACAGCATCACCGTGCAAAGACCAAATGGGCACAGCAGCTGAACAGGTCTCTGCAACTGCTGCTGCAGGAGGTTTCAAATAATGATTCAGTATCCTGCTGGAATTCAATAGGAGGCATCTGCCAAATAGATTGAAAGGTCACTCTTTACTGCCATCAGCTCACAGCCTATTGCTTTTTAATGCCTGGAATAAATTTTCTCTAACGCTTTTAAAATAGATACCTTGAATTGTTGTGTAGCAGGATCCAAAGGATATTCAATAAGATAGGGGTGATTACAACACTTCCTCAATAACATCATAATATTCTGCAGTTTAAGGTTCACCTCGGAATCCATGGGAATGCTCACTTCTACCACTGGCCTTGAAAAGATACATCAACTTATTAGTACTGTGTCACCTTATCATGCAGCAAATATTTAAGAGAAAAAAACTCCTGCAACAAAATCAAGCAATGGAGTCACATGCTGTGACAAATGTCCTCAAAATCCTTTATAGTTTGTAAAGCTATTACCAGATAAAACTTCTTATAATGCCACATTTGGCAATGAAGGCACAATAGTTTGCCATTATTGATTTAAAATATAAAAGGGCAGTCAGCAGTAATAAAAAGCAGAATTTAACTTGTGCAAGTCACCCAGCAGAAAAGGGAACAGAAGGAAGCCCTTTCCAGACCATATGGTGAGATGACCTGTGGAGCAATAGGTAAGATGGTCCAGAATCAGCTCTCTGCCTATCCCATCTTGGTCACATGTAGACATTGTAGGAGTCACAATGAATACACCTATTTAGCTCTTCCACATATAAGTACTGTCTCCAACATAAGGAATCCATGCATACCATAAAACTAACACAAACATATATTTAATTGTCTATTCTTGCAAGCTACACTGCATTACATAAAAATAAAATAATAATTAATAAAAGATATAAATCTAGCAAAATTAATGCATTTCAACCCTGAAGATTGTCCTTATGCCCAAGGGACTTTCAACCAATTTAGAGCCACCAGCAGAGGGAAGAAGTGGAGGACATTTGGAGTGATGGCATTTGTCTTCCCAAGCGACTGTTACGTGTGATGGGGCCCTTCTCTCCTGCGGATGGATGGCTGAACACCTGCCTGCCCATGGGAAGCAGTGAATTAATTCCTTGTTTTGTTTTGCTTGCATGTGCAGCTTTTGCCTTCCCTGTTAAACTGTCTTTATCTCAAACCACAGTTTTCCCAGCTTTTACCCTCCTGATTCTCCCCCCCGTCGTCCTGGTGGAGGTTTGAGTGAGCAGCTGCACGGTGCTTGGCTGCTGCCTGGAGTTAAGCCACAACAATGTCCTGCAGTTAACCATAACTCCAATGAGCCAGTGAGTGATGGTACAACCTAATCATTGCTATCATGGCTCAGTGAATACTAGGTAAAAATCAAAGTAACAAACTACAAAACTACAAGGGTAGTGAATAATGAAATGCCATTCTCCCCAACCAATTTCAGGAAGCAAAGCTCTGGAAGCAAACTAAGAGGGAGACAAACCATGTAAGAAAAAATAGAATCTTTTAAGGCAGGCACCTCTCTTTTTCTACTTCCTCTTGCATTTTGCTGATTAATCTTTCCAAGTCGTCAGGTGAACCACTATGTTCTTCACAATAATCAACCACTTTCCGACTGCGGCGTTTTGGTCGGCCTGTAGGACTCAGCTCAACTACTTCTTCCTGTGGGAAATGAGAACGGCGCCATCAACAGCAGCCAGCTCCAGATTCAAAGGCCTGTGCTGATCCAAGAATTCTCAAAACTGAAAAGAGGCCTCAGTGACGTGCATCATGCAACACTTATTTAGACTCAGCAGCTTTAAGTTTGGCTATGTGGAATATGCAGCCTATAATTGTAGATTTTGAAAGTTTCTGTTTGATTTTAAAAAGCTACCTTAATACCTTACTGATTTTAAGCTATAACTGTCAACTCTATGAAAACTGTGTCCTTTCCCCCCCAAGCTACAAGTAATCAAGAACATATTTACACTTATATTGTTTTAGTTCTGGGTCCACAGGCCTGTCACAGTAACTGCCACTGAAACAGGTAACAAATGGATCAGGCTAAAAATTTCAGGTTTCGTTAAAATGGTAATGAAGCAATACCCAATGTGGTTTTGCATACAAACTATTAATAGCAAGCACACTTCTAACACTCTGATCAGCAGATACCTCACTACTGCCAAGCAGTTTGTTGATGGTGCGATTTACAATGGCAGTATAGAAAGTCTCCTGCTTCTTTGTCAGCGGCGCGTACACGACAACTTCGCGTTTGGGAGGAACCTCCAGAGCAACATCGGATTTCAGCCTTCTCAGCAGGAAAGGTGTCAGAATCTGAAATGGTAATGTCACAATTACTCAAAACTGTCAACATGGCTAGTTTAAAAAGAAGAAAACAAGACAACAACGTGGGGGCAGGCCTACTGATGTAATGCTATTTTGCCAATTTAAAGCAAGGGAGTTAACTTGCACATATATTTAATTTTTTAATATGGATGCCTACTCCAGAAGTTTCACACACATCCTGGTAATAACGTGTTGAAACAACACATCCATTGACACTTCAAACTTTTTGAAGTGTTTAGTAGGGGTGCAGTAGTAACTACATTATAGACCTTTCTTATAAATTCCCGGAACTGAAGTAATTTTATTATGAAACTGTTCATTTTGCTTGTTATATTTCTTAAATGAAGTTTTTCTGGAAAACTCCCAAACCTTTAACCAAAATAAATAAATTGTCATCAATGATTATAGAAGAAAATATAGAAGATACAGTTTAGATTCCCCACGAGCAGCTTATAATGGGAAGATGATAGGTCTGTAAGCATTTACTTCTACACACCCCTCTTAAAAGAAAAGAGCTTTGAGTGTTAGTTTGAAGACAGGAACATTATATAACTAGTTTGTCAAAAGGTATTCTGTTCAACACCTAAAAGTTTCATCTTCCACATAAGTTCCCTCAAAGTTATCTTTCAACAAAATAAATACACCAATTAAATCTTCTGGCAAAGGGAAGACTGCAACTACAATTAAGTCTGACTAAATTCAGTTCCAAGAATAAAAATTAGTCATAATCAAAGAGATATATTGTTCCTTTAGCATTTCTAAGTTCTGTAAAAATTGAAAAAAAACACCTCACAAGTCTAAGAAAGTCCAGAAGTGCCACGATAAAAACCTCAGATGTACAATTCAGCATCACAAGCAAGATTTTGACACACTTCATGACACTAATGGTCAATGTTAGAACTAAACTATGAAGAATACAAAACAAAGGATAAATGAAAACCTGATGCAGCATATGCAAGATGTTTTGTTCCCTTTCTTTAGCAATAATATCTTCAGCAGTTTCTGTAATGCTGGTAATATCAAACCAGGATTCAAAGCTATAAAAACAAAGCAAGGGGAAAAAAAGCTTACTTCATAGCTATTATTCTTCATTATTTTAGTGTCTATTCTTCTCTTATCCTCCAATTTAAGAAAAATAAAGCACTAATATTCATCATGAATAGAAGGTGTACAGGAGCAATTTCTGAAACATACTTGTCAATTCAGATGCTTGAGGTTTTTTAAGTGATTTGTAAAAATACTTTGTATTAGTTGGAATATTCATTACCACCTATTATATTCAATCTAGTTTACAACTTTTTCCAAAATTAGTCTAAATTCTGTTTTGGCAGTGCTCTTCCACCTGACCCCCTACTGCTGCAGAAAAGTATCTGTGGGTCCTGTGTCTGCCAGCCTCACATAGCTTCATCCAGGACCTTAGAGAATCTCAAAACAGCACCAAGCATTTATGATACAACAAACATCTCTCACCACAGATGTTCATGTCTTAGCTTAGAGCTGAGCTTCCACTACCCAAGGAGATTACAACTAATTCCTTCCTTTCGGAAAAAACTAAGTGTGAGGCAAGATACATTTCAAAGCCTTTGCCACCAAATAATCATACCAAATTACACCCATGCCATAAAATAGTTCTTCACATGCTGATAAGTTTAATTATTAAAGAGTCATAATGATACTCAAACAGAACAAACAGAAATAGTTTCCACCATCAGACTGCAACCTACCTTTTCAAATCATCAAACACATCTGGCAACAGGAAGTTAAGCAAAGACCAAAGCTCTGCCAAGTTGTTTTGCAGGGGAGTACCAGTCAACAGCAGTTTATTGTCTGCATTAAATCGTTTCAATTCTCTGATAAGGCGGCAGTTCATATTTTTAATCCTGTGACCTTCATCTACTATCAGGTATTTCCAGTAGCAGTGCTACAAAAAGAAAGGATATTTCAGTAAATTTTAGCTTTATTGCATCAAAACAGGTGTCAGATTAATTACAAAGCACTAGTAAGACTGTCTGATACTGCCTGTTATGAAGGTTCTATTCACTGTTTTTCACTCTGCCAGACTAAGAGAGCTGAGCCCCAATAGTTAACGCCACACATCTGCTTCATGGTGATGCATTTTAGAAAGTTTAGGTGGTTAAAATAAAACTCTTTGTAGAAGTTCATCTTGCTGAAACAACTGTTGTGATGTTAATCACAGTATTTATACACCAAGCACAGTTTTTACTCCAAGCATCCTTAACCATCACCTACAGAAAGGTAACAAAAGGAGCAGATATGCTGTAACTATCTGCTTACTTTTTGGATAATGTTCTGTTTGAAGAACTCAAGCATTAAATTCCAGAGCTACTACTACCAAGGAAAGAGAAGTGAATGTCAATATACATGCTAGGTATGACACTTATTGTAGAGGCAGCATGTGGGTTTTTTACTGTATTGAAAAGCACTGCTATCAGTGATGAGGCACCACACAGCCCTACAGCTTTCAAGAGCACTTAGATACCTGCAGGGCATTTCTGTCTCGCATTGCTATTTCAAAGGAAGTAATGACCACAGGATGGATTTGGAGTGATCCTTGTCTTCCGTGAATTTTACGAACCAGTTTACGACGCTCCTGCTGAGCTCCATGATAGAGCATTATTGGAATCTGTAAAAAAAGGGGTTACAAGTCATGCCAAATATGCTCATTTTAACCTAAAGGGAAGATAGTGCAAATACTGAGATCTCTTGCAGGAAGGCTTTAAATACATAGCAAGTCACAGCACAGTTTGTAGGAACCACATAAACAACTAAAATTAAAATTATGTTCTATACAAAGGAAGTTTCAAGGCAAAGAATTAGAAGAGAAATTAAACAATTTGTGCTTTTAAATCTAAGGATGAAAAAGAAAAGTCTTCCTTTCTTTTACCTCTGGAGTAAATCTCTTGAATTCAGACATCCAGTTTGGAAGAGTGGACAAAGGACCACATACTAAGAATGGACCAGGGACTCCTCGCTCCACCATCAGTGCTATTGTTGCAATACACTGGATCGTCTTCCCCAGCCCCATTTCATCAGCCAAAATGCCATTAATACCATTTTCCCAAAGCATCTGCATTTGAAAAAAAACCAAAAACACAACAAACCAAAGTAAACACATAATAATCAACACACCTTCAGAAAATCAAAAATCTTTAGGAATGTAACACCTGTGGAAACTCTCTACTAGGCCCATTTTATATTACAGATGAGGATGATTCTATTATAAAAGTAAATACAAGCATCTTGTAAACCCGCTATTCTCATGTAGATGTATGCATTCCTAGAGAACTCAGTGCCTGACTGGGACACAAAAAACCAGAACAGTATCAAAGGAATATCAAAAGGCACTTTAACTGCAAGTACAGCTTGCATTGTCCAAGGTTTTACACATCCCAGGTCCAAAAACTTCATTTAGCTCCCTTTTCTAAAAGACCAAATTACTGTGCTGACATTTTTGCTTTATCTATTCAAGTAGCTTCTGTAGGCATAGCTACCTCACCACAAGTAAAAGGTGCACTCCCTGGCCAACAAAGTTCTCTGTGCAGACACCGCCTACTCTGACAAATGACACAGCAACCTCTCACAAAAGAACAGAAGACACAACAGAGAAGTGCTTTTGCCACTTTCTACTATTCATAAAGGTTCATAAAAAAGGTTGTTATAACTGAGGGCCCAACTTAGGAAGGTGGTTTTCTGTCTTCACTGGGCACTTCCCAGTAACATAAGAGAGTGAGCAAGTTTAGTGGCACTTGCCTGAGTGATCAGTCTAAACCTGTTAGAACAGGCTATGTATGTTTGTAGGGAGAAAAAACAGAGAGAAAAAAATATACGAGAAATATGAGATCAGTAGCAGAATCAGAATTAGTCTTGACTCTTACAATTTTTTTATTTGGCCCACATGCAAAAACAGGTAGAATTTAAAAATGTGTGTGGGTAATTTTCATGGCAAGTTCCTATGGTTTTTCATTTCAGAGGATAAGAACGTATCATGTTAATGTTAACACACTGTGTTAATGTTACTAGTTAGGACTACAAGATGCAGAGAATGGAAAACTCATCCATGACAAGACTGCAAATGTAACAGGTCTTTGAACACCTATGGGCTAGATATTGAAGCCCTTGAGAGAGAAAAATAGTAAGACTGTGCCTCAGTAGGATGCATAGTCCTTCTGTTTTCACAAACTATCTCTAAGGAGAGGATGAGTTGAACAAGAAAATAGATGGAGAAAGGGAAGATGGAGAACACCAGGCAGAAAGTATAAAGGAAGGCATAGAAACACCAGTATCCTGCTGACAACTTTTTCATAACACCAGATTAACACCAGATTCTTGTACCATGAGAGATCATGAAGAACTCTCCCTCTTCTTCACCTTCCCTGTACCAACTCTGACCACAGACTTCTAGTATCTCTTCCCCTCCATGTCTGTTTCCTATCAGCAGCAATTCCTATCAGATCCAATTTCATCCCTACCCTTAGCCACTCCATGCCTTCCACTTGGTACCATCTCATGACACCACCAGTAAAAATCTTTGGCTGCTGAAAAGGCACTGGTTGTCCATTAAATTTTCGCACAGGATCAAGAAACTGCTTGGCGCTGTGTCGTACAGCCTGACACAATCTATCCTTAATGACACTATTGGAGTCTCCGTTTTTCTGCAGGTCTTCTGGATGCAGGTTGTCAGAGGAGCTTTCATCCTAGAGAAGGAAGGTCAAGGAACACGTGAGAAATGGAATGCACATCAAAGCCTAAGACACTTTTTCCCAATTTACACCAGCCTTCATGTGCAGTGAAGTAAGGCAGTCTCTGACACAAAGACTTCTTTTGAGTAACTGTCAACTCAAGAGTAGAGTTTTTAGATTCTTTTTTTGTTTAGAATTTGAGGGCAGTGACAGCTACTGAAATGATCTGGCTTCCAAATTTCAACTGATAAAAAGCAAGCAAACTTAAAACCTTCCTCAAAGAGGCTGGCATTTAATGCAGCTATTTCCCTTCTAATGCTGGGAAGCAATTCACACTGTGCATGTAGCTCTTGCACTACAGCAGAAGCAAGAGACCTCACCTGTTATCTCCACACTTAAATGCTTAAAAATTACTGTCTTTAAGTCTTTAACACCAACACAAATATTTTTTAATAAATTCCTTCTTTTATTTCTGAAACTACTATCATTCCATAAAGTATAAATATGTTTAAATACAGTTTTCTAAAGAATAAATTTAAAGTTTTCATCTTGGATTTCTGAAGTAAGTATTTCAGTGCATTCATTTATACCATCTTTTTAAACTTTGATTTTAGACTTCAGTAATTAGGAGAGGTGTTTATTTACAGGTAAAGTTTAGAGATACACTATAAACAGCCCTTCCTCCCTGCAGGCTTAATGCTCTTAAACTGCAGTAATATGTGCCAACATACCTGATTGTCCACTTTACTTTTTTTTACCACTGATAATATTTCCTGGATGAGAAACAAATGAGAAAAAACCATGCTTATGTGCTTTTCAACCTTAAAGACAATTTGTATTTCATGTGATCTTTTTATTCATCTTCCAATCTGGACATACTTAAAAAAGCTTTCCATACAACACCATTAATCATACAAGTTACTCTAAAACAAGATGAGAGAATACATTTCAATTGCAAAGGGTAGCTGAAAATTCAATTGGCAATGCAGACTCTTCACAACTTGCCTCCCTAAAGACTTGAAAAACCAAAAGAGCATCCAAGCTCTACAGGTGTGACAACACTGCTTGTTACACAGATCTTTGCTGGAAGAAAGTTGTATCTCACAGACTACTGATGGCTGATAATCTCTGGTAGCAATTTATGAGAATGGATTGCTCTAAAAGACAGATGTCACAGCAAGTGGCTCAGCCATTAAAAGCTGTGTTACAAAAATCCAGACAATCTATTTATAGTTACGGCCTACCTCTTTCGACATAATTTCTGATATGTTGTATGTACCGTCTTCTCTCCCTCTCTTCTTTTTTGCACCTATAAGATATTTGAGTTTATACAATGCATCAAACATTAAGGAATCCAAAACCACCAGTACTGAAAAAAGGCAAAGCCTAATACATTACCTGATTTCTCCTCTTTGCCATCAACTGGATTTTGTCCCTAAAAATTAAACACAGGAAGGGCGTCATCATCTTATGCATGTCTAACTGCCATGACACAGAGAAAAAGATGTAATCAGACTCAAACCATTGCCTTTGAAAGGTTCTTGAAACACTTCTACTATTAAGAAGTTTTCAAAAATACAGCAAAAAAAAGACTCCTGCTGATTTTTTTTATTACTTATTCACTATATTGGCTGAATAAGCAATCATTGCTAAAACAAATAAAACTCCTCAAGACAAACTGAAACCATTTTCTCTAATATTATTTAGTCAGAAACATCCCCTAAAGATCACTGTCATCATATGCAATTTTTAAGCACTTTTATACAATGGCTAAAATGAACGTGGTATATTAGACAGATCCTGCAAGTCAAATACTGGCTAATCAAACTTACTTATTCTACTTACCTTGATCAAACTAACATTGTAGTTTCTCAGACTTTTATTCAGAAGATTGCATAAAATAGATACTTAGTCTTACCTTGGTAGATTTTAACATCATCTCTCTCTTTTTTTCTAACTTCTCTTTCCTCCTCTGTTCCTAAACAAAATAAAAACCATACATGCAATTCTTATCTTTCCATAACACCCACAGGAGTACTGTCCACTACAGAAGTGGTAACAGGCATAGATTACTTTGCTATTACAGAGTTCCATGTACTCTACATACTTTGTTTTTGCAATCCCACTAAGTCTGTTCTGACATAATTTAAAACAATAAAGCAAAATTTGGACAAGAAAGTGCAACTGCTCTGAATTTCTTGTCAGTAAATAATTTAAACACTTAAATACAGTAATTTAGAAAGATTCCAACAAAAATATTCCCAATTGCAAACTCCTGAAAACCACATTTACTGCAGTAAGCTTCTCATATATTCAACCTCTACATATTACATGTTCACTGCAGAACAGGCAGCAATGTAAGTAGCCTAGAATGCCTTTAACAAAGAAGTGCTTTCATGTCTTGAAGACCTTAAGATTTTTATTCCATCTACTGTCTCTACTTGCTCAAAGCAAAAGGATCCTGAAGAAGAGATAAGTGACCTTGGTATTTATCAGATGGAGCAAGACTTAGCACTGAAACATGCATTCTAGCCATGAATTCAAGCTCTCAGTTAAACTAGAGAAGCATTTTGGAAAGGAGGTTCCTACAGTCTATCAGTCCCTTTTTGGAGAACGTTGTCCCTAAACTTTTTCTGTTTTTCCATCTCTCTCAAGCAAAAACTCCTACAAGCTTGTCCATAAAGGTACAGTTAAGAAAGTCAAGATAAAGCTATGTATGAACTCAGCAGCCTAAGGATTAAAAAAAACCCAAACATATAAGACTGTTTTATGGAAGCTCTTGTTTGGGAACAGCATGGCCTCACATCACTGTAATTTATAAATTTGTTTGAGGGAGGCCTAAGTTAGCATCTTGAAGGTACACCTCATCCTCAGCTTTCAGTTAATAACACAAATAGGCTACACAAGTTCCTACTTGTTAGTTCTTTGCCCTTCTATCCTCCCTCCATGTTTTCTAGCTCCCTTAAACTTTGGCTCTTATTTGAAATACTTATTTTGTTTCCTTGCACTATGGCCAAAAGAAGAACTGTAAAGGCATCAGTGCCACCTTTACACTGCGACTTTAAATCATAATTTATGTTCTTCCCAGTCTGATTCATCTATTAATTTATAGAACAAATTTTGAATATGTAAAGAACAACTTCATTCCTGTGTAGTAGATTCTAGTAGATTTTAATGTTACTATTGCAATCAGCATTTTTACTTCAAATGGCTGGATGGGAAAAAAAATCCCAAACAGACAGCACCTTAAGAATTCCCACTGCAGACAAGAATACACCTACCTCTAGCTGCTGCTGTTCCATTTTGGTTAACAGGAATTTGGAATAGATGTTGCTTTTTTCAAGCAAATGTTGAAGCCTCTTATAGCGCATTTCAGTTGATTCCCTGTCCCAAGAAGTGCGAGCCTGGCCAACAAAAAGAGATGTCAAGTACTTACAGATAATTCAGAGTTAATGTCTTTAATACAAGGAACAGTTCTTCAGTATAACTACAGTTGTGTCTCACACACCCCCTTTCCCTTCCAGCCATCACACATCTGTGATTTGTGAGTGTATGGACTCACATGTAGCTATGAAGTGCTGTAAGATCAAAGTACCCGAGGGTTGCATTCACTTCCATATGCACCACACTCACACCCAGTACAGCAGCACACGGCATTCAAGGGCTCAGAGACACCTCAACTCCAATTTATAGATTAGAGCAAAATGAAATCTAAGTTTATTTGCAGCCTGCAAAACTTGTGAGGAAAAAAACCCTAACAGTCAAGTTTCAACACAGCTTCCCAAGTATTACTTGGGACTCCTTCGTGTACCATTTACACAAAGTTAGTTTCTCATTAAGAATGAAATATTCAGACAGCTACAAAACCACCATGACCAGTTTACAGAGCTCAAGTCAATTCCCAATATAAAAAGAGTAACTTCTGCTTGCTTTGCTTACAAAATCCACACATGCTTTTCAAAGTAACTTCTGCTGTATTAGTTGGGGCTGTGTATTTAGAAGTTTGCAAATCACTCTTTAAAACTCGGATCAAGACACCCTGAAAAACTAAAAAAGCATTCACCCTTCTGCATTCATCTAACATTGCCTGGAAAAACTAGATACCCAACAAGTCATAGAATCATTTGGTTTGGAAAATACCTAAGATCATCGCGTCCAACCATAACCAGCACTGCCAAGTTACCACTAAATCACCTCTCTGAAGCACAATATCTACACGCTTTTTGAGTGCTGCTTCCATCCCTTCTCTGGCAGACTGTTTCAAGCTTGATCACCCCTTCAGTGAAGACATTTTTTCTGAGAATGTCCCATCTAAAGTTCCCCTGCCTCAGCGTGAGGACATTTCCTCTTATCTTAGTGTTTGTTACCTGGGAGAAGAGACCGACCCCCACCTGTCTCCAAACTCCATTCACGTAGTCATAGAGAGTGAAAAGGTTTCAATTAGCATCTCCAAGAGAAACCCCAGAGGCAAGCTGCAGAGCTTTACAAGATACTTATCTATATCACTGTCTTCAGAAAAAACACAGGGGGAAGGGCTGTGACGCTAAGACAAAGACAAGGGAATCTTCTGAAACGAAATACACTAACAGACAGGGAAATGGGCTATTTCCTGAATCATGGGACAAACTGTGAGACACTGAAAAGGTGGAGAACGTTTGTGCCCCCAGAAATCAGAACTTGATTTTCTACAAGTAATTCTAATCAGGTAGCGACCACCTGCCTCTTTTGTGACAGAACGATCTATCTCCAATTTCTCTGGGGGAAGAGATTGCATTCTCATGATTTTATTTGCTTCTGCTCTCCCCAGTCCAGGTTTTTACCTTCAGGTGACAAGTACCTGAACTCAGAACGATCAGCTCTTGATGGCAATGACAAGAGAGAATATAAGTAAAACTAACCTACTTTTGCAGCAAATTGCTATTGATCACTTTAAATGGAGTGAACACAGCATTGTTATTTGGTCAAATTGAAGGACAGTTTTCTTGACCAACTGCAAAAGTTTCAAGGGGAAAAAAGAAAACTCAAAGATGAACAGCACCGAACTCTTACGATATCTCACTGTCTTTTGACTCAAGACTTCAAGCCTCATGAAAGTGTTTTTTTCCCTTTTTTGACTGAAAAGGCCAAAAATTTGCCACTCTTTTCCACCACTCTACATTCATATGTATTTGCCATTAGCCCTCAAAAAGAATTGGCAACTCCTTTGTTGAACTGCCGTACAAATCACCTGGCAGGGGGTTTGCCAAAGTGACAAGCACAAGAAACACAGAGCTGCCCCCCAGCAAGCCTGTGGTAACCACGTGAGTAATTCCACTTGGTGTGAGTGGCCCCAGACTGCACAGGGAAAAGGTGACAGAAGCACACAGGACAAGAGAGCAATGCCCTTGATAGAGATAAGTCCTGTGGGTTCTCAAGAAATGGAGAATACAAAACCCCACACATCATAGCATTGTTACATCATAGCATTGTTACAGAAGTGATTGGTGTGAAGAAATTAAATTCTAAATCCTTTTCTCAATACTTCCTGTGCAATGAGATAATTTGCTCTATAAGGGTTTCCTTTGTACCTTCCAAGAGTATTACCTTCAAATTTTGAGTTCCTAGTCTGATGAAGAAGTACCTGAAGAGAAGTTCAGACAGGCTATATCATCATCTGTTTACAACAAACATTATGAGACTTCAGGGAGAATCAATATTCCTTTCTAACTACAGTATCACAAAAGACTGCATCCTCAAAACATACCTATATAAATCTCAACTTGTTTTAGAGAAAGGAAAAACAGTAATCAAAATTAGTTCCTTAGGACTTAGAGACTGGTATTTTTCAAGCCCATAGAATAATGCTTCAATTTTTAAGGCAGGGAAAAAAACCCCACTCATCTGATTTCTCACATGTAATAGCAATAGCTCCTTGAACTAGAAGATCCCTAAGATCCCTTCCAACGCAAACCATTCTGTAATTCCTTAGAATACAATTCCCCAAAGAGCATTTAAGAGAACAGTTCTCTCACACTTTTACTTCCTTATGTCTGAAACGCAATACAAATTATCAAGGTATCAGAATACTATACAAGGTATCAGCACAGGCCTAGAAGCATCATGTTTTCATGTTCTCTCTCCAAAACAGATTGGTTGGTATCAACCAATGCTTAACATCAACACTTGAAAACATTCACAGCTAGAGGGAAATGAAGCACAGTAAAGATCACGTCAGTTGCGGTGGGGAGGTACCATTTCCCCGAAGCAGTCTTTATTTCCTGTAACACGGGCAAACCGAGGTAGGCAAACCAAACATCAGCTCCCAGGATGATCAGAGCACGTTTCTCCCGGCAGCGAGGCAAGGTCACAAGCAGCTCCTGCACAGCTCTGTGCAGGGAACAGCGGGAGTGCAGACCGCAACAGTGACTGGCATAAACCTGCTCCCTTTCACCTAGAATTTTTCATCTACACTATTTTTCATCTATGCAGTTCTGAATAAACTATACCAGCTACTGAATGAAACACATAACCCGGCTTATTTCTGGAAAGGATAAATGGAATTTATTTAAGTGTTCTGCAGAACTCTACTTAGGTCGTTCGGTGAAGATTTTTTCACCAAAGAGGGAAAGAAGCATTATGCACTCATACAGAAACAAAACCAGAGAAGTTTTGACTGTAATGTTTCGGACAAATTCAGGAGGATGTGAACCTACTACCCTTTTTGAAACCAGTTCACTTTAAAGGCATGATACTTTACATTTTTAGGCTCAGAACGACAAAAGCAAACGAGTAATCTTCTCGCTGCAAATTTCAACACTTAAATGCAGTAAGCTTCTTGCTGGCTGCAAATGTTCACCGTTAGCCTTTAAAAAGCAAAAAGAAAAATGAAAGGCCCCGGTGGATGATCAAAAGGCGCTTATGCGCCAGAGCCACCGCCCGGCCTTTAGCAGTCCCCCACGTTTGTTTGTTTTGAAACCCAAGGAGATGCACGGCGCCGGCCCGCACGCAGCCTGACAGACCTCGCCGCCCGGGGGGTCGCAGCCCTCCGGGAGGCCCCTCACCTTCTCCAGCATCTGCCGCTCCTGCTCCAAACCCGCCGCCTCCAGCTGCTCCTCTTCCTTCAGCATGGCAGGTGTGATCACCGCCGCCTCCGCCTGCTCCCCCATCTCGGCTGCCAGCGGTTCTGAAACAAGCGCACGGTTACCCACGTTATCGCCGGTCACCCGCGGCCGCCCCCGGCCGTTCCGCACGTCCGGCCGTTCCGCACGCCCGCCCCTCACCGCCGCCGCTGCCCGTGTTGCGGGCGGGCATCGCCCCGCTCGGCCCCGCTCCCGCGCGCGCCGCCTCACCCTTCGCCTCGCGAGAACAAAAACCGCGCGCTGCCCAAGGCGCGCGAGAGGTGGCGCAGTTCTCGCGAGGCCTCTCGCCCCGCCCCTCGGCCCGTGCGGGGCCATCTTGGCTCCTGGCGGGCTCCTGGCACAGCCCGTGCGCGGTGCGGGGCGCCGTCCCCCTGCAATGGGCTGCGCAGGGGCGCGGGAGTCACCGGCCCTGCGGGTGTTTATGGAAGGACTGGGCGTGGCACTTGGTGCCGTGGCCTAGCTGACAGGGGGGTGCTCGGTCATAGGTTGGACTCGATGATCCCAAAGGTCTTTTCCAGCCTGATGGATTCTGTGGTTCTGTCCCGCGCCCCGGTGCCCGTCGCTGCATGGGCACCTGGAGAGCGGGACAGGGCACGGGCTGCTCGGCTCCAGCAAGGCCCCGGGGACTCCCCTGGACGCTGCTGGTTGTGCCACGAGAGGGCAGCGGAACCCTGGGAAGGCGGACGGGAGTGCCCGTGCCCCAGCCGACGGAAAAGCCTCTTTCCCAAAACAGGGCCGACGTTAAAATAACTATTTCCAGAGTTCAGAGCACAAACACTTTCGCTCCACCTAAATAACACACGAGTTGTCAAAATAACAGGGCTTATCGCCTCAGATGCTGTGCTGGTAATTGTCCATGCCTGTTTGTCAGATGAAACACTGTTTTAAACTTACACCATGCACGTGGGGACCTGTGCCAGGAGACCTGGAAGGGAGGAGGAGAGAAGAAGCAGAAGGACAAACAAGTGTAGTAATAACTGAGGGTGGATGGCATTCTTCTCATTCCCAAAGCCAAACAGGCTGGTTCTGGATAATGTGGTTTGTGCAAAAGCGATTTTGCTCTCCAAGATAGTTTAGAGGTTAACTGGAGATGGTCCTGCATCCATTTGAGTGAATGTTAGCAAGATGTAATGTTAATCCCCAATAAAGTTATTTTCCTGGCACTGTGGCAATCCAATGTGCCTTTTTCAAGCTTCTGTTGACTTGCACGTATTCTCAAGACATCACAGTGATTAAACAGAGAAAACCTTTATTTTCCATCGCACCTGTCATCTGTAAAATCTAAAGTGTTTTCCAAACTATACCATTAACATAGAAAAATCAACTAAATGACAACTGAAAGACATCCAAGCTGGAATATGGTGGGGGCTTCAGTGCTCTCAACACCAGCTGCAGGCAGGAAGCAGGGATGAGGATGCAACTAGAACTTACAGAGCACTTTGGAATATTGCAAACGTTTTGTTTGAGATATGAATGATAACACCTCTACTGCTTTAACAAAAAAAAACACCATAAGATCTTTCCTTGCCAAAAATTGTTCTTATCCAAAGGAAATAAACCTCTCACTAAAATACAAAACAGAATAAAAATGTTCCATCTCACTACTGTGTCCATACATATTATTTTGTAACATAATTTAAGCCATTTTTAGAATGATGAGACACATACTCCACCTTACCTCAGATTATCACTTAAAAGAGACAGCTTTGTTTCAGCTGTCTCCTGCTCTGCCCAACACCTTGTCTGCAAGCAATTTGGGGTGGGATTTGCTTATGGGTAGTAGCATTGTGGCTCCCTTTGGGTGGCTCAGCATTACAATTGCCATTCATTTTTGCAGGGAGAGGCTGTGTGGCTGTGCAGGGACTCTCATCCTCCTTCTCATCACAGCTGCCATGGCTGCATCCACGTCCATGTGCCCATGGGACCCCTGCTATGCCCTGCAACAGGAGAGGGCCTCTGTTAGCTCCTAGAGGAATATCTATTTGCCTTTGTGTGCAGTGTGTTTCCATGTTCAACTAGTTGTAATTTAGGTCTAGAATATTATTTTCCTGCTTATTGGTAAAAGTAATCAGGAAAAAATGATGAATGGTAATTAATTAGCCATCTCTTTGGTGACATTCTTATATCCAACAGCCACAAAACCTGATGGAACAAAAGGTTTATAAAACATGCCTTTAAAAAATATTTCAGATAAATGCTATGGGATCAATCAGTTGTGGTTGAAACCTGTTGGACACATACCACTGTCTGTTTATAACATCCCACAGACACTTAGACAGACACTTAGAAGGGGAGTGTGCAAAAAAATTCATGTCCAGTCTTGCAGACAAGGCCAATTAGCCTGGCTTAGCACACGTGATGAGTAAGGCAATGTCAACAAACATCTTCCTCCAGATCCACCAGATTCCACTACTGTGAGATGAATGATGTCCTGCTTGTCACTGCTCCTGTCGAACTGCTCTCAAGACTGAGACATCAGTATTTGATATTAAAAGTCTGAGGTAACAAGGGGAATAAGGCAGTGCTTATGTAAATTCTTCATGGGGTAGATTCTTAGGAACTGGGAACAGGGCTATTTCTCTAGCAAAAGATGTTAAATGGGCAGAGCTGAGAGCTTCTTCCACAAGTGTAGAAGGATCCAAAAATTTTTGTGTCTCCATGGCATAAATTTTCCTTCACTGCTTAGCCCAAGCAAATGAGTTGTAACATGTAGCTTTTATCCAGAAGCAATTTCTTTTACCTCATTAGTCAGTGACTTGTTACTGCCATGCAGAAAGTCACTGGTCCATCACCTTTTGTTTCAGAAGATGAAAGTCCCTTATAACACACCTGGATGCTTCTACAGCCTAATGCAAGGTGCAGAGAAAGATGAACCTTGTGGCACAGAGGGGGCTGGGGGAAATTACAGTGCAAGAGAGCAGATAAGAGTTAGAAAAATGCAGATTGTAAACAAAGACGTTTCTGTTCTCAGGTTGGCCAAGTGGCTGCTGCTAAGTCACAGTAATGCTGGGTTGTCACCTTTGAGTTTTACTTGTCACTCTGGTATGCAATACAAGAATGTCTGTCATTTCATCATGCTCCTTGCTTGCACATGTTACCTAATTAATTTACTACAAACTGTAAAAGTAGTTCCTTGTACTAATTACCCTGTCTCCTGAATGACCAATGAGGAGGCTGGGACTTTGCAACAAGATGATTTTCTTTAGATGAGAAAAGTGAGACATAAAAATTCAGGCTATTTTGTCCTTGTCTTATTCCTTCACAATATAAGTACAAAGCTTTCCTATTCCTGATAAAATGAGAAAGTCTCCAAAGCACTCCAGCAGACAGCAGTAGCATTCTTGGCCTTCACTAACTGATGTTCAAATTTAACACACAATCTTCTATTGGTCAGAAATGTCAGAGATCAAGTCCAGTGGATTGGCAAGTTTTAGTTAAACTCCTGTAGCTAAAAGTTATACATCCAGCTGGGAGATGTGTAGGAAAAAAGTAGGGAAGTGTCTGGGGTCTCGGCAGGTAACCTGCATGCTGTATATACAGTAACACTAGATGGCTGCACAGTCTCCAACAAACTGCTGTTGTCTTAAAGTTTGATTTTGCAGCTTGTGGACCTGAAATACACACAGTGAGATGTGTTGATCAGCAAAGTGTGTTTGTGTGCCAGCCCCTCTGTGTCGGTAGGCAATCCAGCTCTCTGAGCTGGCAGGCACTGCTGCAGAAATGGCATTTGCTGACAGCTGGACTTAAGCATCCCACCAAATACCTTGAATATCATGCTACGGTGAGGCAGCCTTCCTTCAGACTTGCTACGTCCCTGTCAGCGGGAGCTGAACCACATGCGAAGCAACTCCTGAGACACTCATTTCCAAGCTGCCCTTTTGAGAAACCTGATATCCCGTAACTGCCAGGCAAAGGGTGGGGTATGCAGAGGGAGGCAGAAACCTCTGTGGCCATCCAGCTTTAATCAGCCGTATTTGTTTGTTTACAAGGCCATCTAAATAATACCACCCACCATTCTGTACATCAGCATCCCAAGGTTTTTCAGCATACAGCTCTCAGGTTTCTGGCTCCTGCTGCAGCATGCAGCCCAGAGCAGACAGTGGAAAATGATTAGGGTTGTCAGGGAAAAGGATTGATAGTGTGATGTTATGCTTTGTCAGTTCTATTGGGGGCCAGGATCCTTCTTTAAAAGATGCTGCAAAAGTGACAAAATAATCACCACTTAAGTCTGACAGTTTCAATGAGCTCTTAACTTGGTGTTTGAATACTTTTATCCATGTATTACTAAAAGACTGCTTGTGTTTTCTCACCATTATTAGGTCTGGATGTTTCAGCATCTCTGCTTGTAACTGAGAATACAACATCTGCTAAGGAATGACAATTTTATCCAGCTCATCACCTAGTCCAAATCTTTTGAACGTAAGTCAAGCAATGTGTTCCCTGGCTTAGGTTTGGATAACTGTAACAAAATTCCCTTCTAGTTTCTCTGCCCATAATTGTTTGGCTTTTCACAGTGATTTGTGGCCGTGCATTCACACAGGCACCAACTTCATGCACAGTGAGAAACAGTAGTCATCCTGATAACCTTCTGCTTGAAAACTACATTCTGCTCTCACTTGACGTGTATACATACCAGGATCAGAGCTTCTGACTTCATTTCCAGGCACCCCATGTAGGTAAGGTGGAACCAAACCTTAGAAGGCCGCCAACCATGCTGGACAAAGCTCCTGGTACTTAAACCCCCTCTTTGCTTGTGGCTGCAAGAAATTAAAATGTTATGGGTGAGGTAGAGAGGAAGATCACAGAAATCCTCTTGTGCTTCAGTTTGCCAATTTGCCAGTGAAGCTTGGGGGTCCCAACATCCCACCAACTGCAGCCTCTGAGCCACTGGATGTTGGGAGTTCACAGGCTGTTTCTAAGGGATCTGGAAAAGCTGATCACAGGGTGCAGCTTTGCATGTGCTGCACAGCAACCCACAGAGGTGCGGGCTCAGGGAGTCCCCACCTACATTTGAAAATGCCAACTCCCTGCTTCTCCCCACAGTCAGAGTCAGCTCCAACCAGGAATGATTACATTTTTGAGTGTCACATGAGATAATGACCTCTAAGTCACGCTGGAAAAAAAACCCTCTTGTGAAATTTTTGCTGGCAGGCAAAGAGGGAGCACAAACATCTGTGAGCTCAATGTATACCAAACATGCATGCTGAAATCCTACTGCAGGTTGAGAGCAGAGAGTGGGAGACACATATATACAGGCAAACCCCAACAGTGATGACATATGAGAGTGATCGAAGCACTAGAATATTCACGAAACTCTGTCCATGGCTAATAAATCAGCTCCTTCTTTTGTGGCTCTTGATCACAGGGATTCAGCTGGATCTGATGACAGCTGGTTTGCATGAGACAGTCAGTCTTGTCTTTTGCTAACTCTTTCAGAACTGGGCTAGCTACAATCTTTATCACCAGCTAATGTTTTTTACTCATTTCATCATCATTACAAATATCAGGAAATGCTGTACCATTAGCAAACCCATGGTTTAACCCCAACAATTAGGAGGGCCAGATTCACACACATTACCTTCTCAAAGGCTTCTAGAACCACAGCCATGGTGGTGAGGGACCTGTCAGTGCCATTAAGATTTTTTTTTTCCCCAGGGCTTAGTCAACACCATTAATAAGTTTAGATTGTCTCCAGGGGAATCTACTTGGTATGAGGTTTGCCTGCAATTGTACTTACTAACACAATTTATGTTTTGTAATATAGAACCCAAAATTCACTTAGTTTACAGCATGCAGACACTGAAGTTATTCTCTCACTTAAAATCCCATTCCTTCTGATTCGTCCATGCTTAGCTTTTGCTGGCTCCTAAGCAACTTCCACTATGCAAGAGTACATTGATCTCCAGCAACAGGCAGCAGCATACACAGACATGGAGTCTCCAGCCTGGTAAGTCCAGCATGTGTCAGAGATGTGGGATCAGGCCACCACAAATGGCTCCCTGCAACCTTCATGGGGTGGGGAGCCCAGCCCTTAATACATGCTTTTAGTATATCTGCTGAGAAGTGCAACTCCCATCCCTCACACTCACCACAGCACAAAGGTATTTTGAATCCTACAAAAGGCATGACAAAAATCAAATTTTTCCATCAACAGAGAAAATGAGGAATGTGTGTATCTGGTCTGTTGGGCTCAAAGAGGGAGCTGATTAATCACCGGCAAGGGAGGATGACTGTAGATGGCAAGTCAGCATCTCTAAGTATTTTGTTTTTCCTCCCCTCATCCCTTTCTCCTTTTAAAACTAATTCTAAGAGATTGTTTACAGTAGAGTCCCCACTGCATGCTTTAGCGTCTTGTCTGAAAACCAGCAAGTCACATCTTTTCTGCCAGCATTCAGAAAACACTGGTCTAGAAAACAGAGTCTACCTTAAAGACAAACGAAGTATAGTGATTCAGGAGCAGCTGTAGGTGAGGCCTTGGAGAGGGACTGAGATGGCCAGTTAAGGGTAACTGGATGGAATCCCAGCCTCAGTGAACACACTGAGTAGTTTGCCCCATCAGAGTATATTCTCTCCTCACGAAATTTCTGTTAAAATTCTCGGGATTTCAACAGAAATTTTTTGCACCTCTAGAGTCTGCTGTTGATGAAAGCTTCTGCTGTGATCCAGTCAGACTGTACAGTACAAGAATGAATGACTCAACACAAGGGATGAGCAGAAGACAAGTCATGATAAGTGGTAGCCTGGTGATGCTCTGCTTTTTTAACTCCCAAATCACAGAAGGTATTACAGTACAAACCACATGTGGAAACAACACAGGATAAAGCTCAAGACCTATGCTGGTGCAGATACTGCTCTTGGATTTAAATGTAAAACTGAAGTTTTTATGCAACTACAGTCATTAAGAGTCACGTAGTATTCACTGAATAATAGAGTAATTAATATTTGTACCCAGACAAAATTCTTGCTCAGAGCAGTTCCTGCCCTATGGTTTCAATTGGATACACTGTTCTCCATTTTGTCTTAAACTCTTGACTGCAAGTGAGGCATTTCCTTTAATACTGTTACACTGAGACCAAGATCTACCTCATTTATAAAGAATTCCAGATTCACAGGGAATGGGAAACACTGTAAGTGTGAAAGGGCAGCCTTTTCCTCTTTCTTTTACATAAGAGAAGAGGCAAACCCACTAAGCTTCTTTCAGAAGATTTTGTCCTGTGGTTTCGATCCTGAACAGGCAGAAATACTGACAAAGCCAGTGATTTTCCTCCAAAGGAAAGTTTTTAAGTGGTTTTGATGAAAAGTGTGCATATAGCTGTTTCTCTGGTACGAACCTGTTCTTTAACCTTAGTGCTGGGCACATGGGGAGAACACCCACACACACCTAATTAAAACAGACATCACAGAAGGGAGTGGTGCTGGGTAATAGGTGGTCCACTATAGATCAAGGGAGCTCACCCTCTTCAGGGCATCCTAGGGTGTTATGCAATGTAACACAGGCACTGCAGGCCTAGCACTGACATTTCTCTTTTCCAGAAACACTAAACATTGGCCCTAGGACCTAAGCAGGAATCACCAGGAACCACGAACAATTGGGACACTACTGTGCAAGTCATATGAGTGCAGCTCATCAGTCATTACAGTACTGCTCATGTGGGAACCACCCTGCATCAGTAAATCTGATTTACAGCAAAAAGACAAAGAAATCTGAACACTGGGGACTGACATTAGTAGGTGCCAGTAGGAGGGTTCAGGACATGTTGTGCAGGCTGTTTGTAAAGACATGTTTCTGGCATTCCAAGTCCATAAATAATGTTCACAAAAAGGTATTAGGTACCTTCCCCAAGGGCTGCTGGAAAAAAGAAATAAGCAGACCAGAAGGAGCTTAGGCACATTCCAGTTTGGGGAGGAGAAAGAGACTGCAAAGACATCTCTAGCAGACATATTATGGTACTTTTATGAAATGTTTGCCTTTTTTTACCCAGAGGGCAGGGGTGAGGGAAATATGATTCCTTGCTCTGACAATGAAGATCGAATGCTGTATCTGCATGGACTGCAGGCTCCTCTCTTGGAGCCACTCCTGCAAGGGTGTCCTAAGCCAGACTGACAGCAGCCAGAGGGGGTTCTGGCAGCTGCTCATATCCCAGGGAAGTGGCAGATATATGAACTGATAACATCAAACTTGGGAAGAAGCAGGGAATGAGGAAAATATTTGGATTTGCACAAACAAATCTTGCCTTGATCTATTCTTATTTACAAGGTTCATCCAGGACAAAATGTCACCTCTTCAACCCAAACAAAGCAGCACCATGCAGAGAGCACTGTAAGTTTGCTGATGTCCTTGCTGTGATCCTGCTGGGGCCTCGCAACGCACACAGTTAAAAGAAATTGATTGCAATGATAAAAGAGAATTATCTTTGCTTTACCATCATATGCTCAGTAAACTCCCATGAAAACGTAGCAAATTCCCCCTGCTGCTTCCCCAAATGTCTTGTGCCTCAGGCCCAAACTCAGTTACTCCTTTAATCCTGTACAGGAGATCCAAGATCAAAGTTGGTGGGACTTTGTTTCATTGCAGCTATTCCCAGCACCATCCCTGGAATTCAGACAGCTGCTGGTTTTCATTCCTCAGCCATGGGCTAGCCAGATCTGACACTTCAAGTGTTAACCCTTGGTTTTGGCGTGAATTATGAACTGAAGTCTGTCTCCTGAAAACTCCCCTGCTCTGCAGCAGAAGACTCACCTTCACTGTGGGACCCCATGGGAATAAATTACTCACTGGTGTTTGCTTCATGGGTACCAAAATTCCAGTGGCAAAGGAAGGGATCCCTGTGCAATCTAGGATCTTCTGAGATGGGAGGTGTCCTTTTAACTGTCCATTATATTATCCGTTTAACTGTCCATTATATTATCCCTGGGAGAGGGCGAAGAGAATTGGAAAAATGAAACATTTACTGGAAAAAACAAGACCAGCCCTGTATTTAATCAAAACATTTTGTTTTGTTCCACTTGTAATTATTTCCATCCAATGAAAAAATACTTTAGCAAAGAAAATGACAGTTCCCTTCCATGGGCAAACAAAATAAGGAGTCATGTCAGTTTCCATACAATGCTACAGGGAAGGCGAGGTATTTTTAATGCCATGTTGAAATTTTCTTTATTCGTATTGCAATAGTACCAAACACATCAATCTATTGTGTTCAGTGTTTTTTAGGGTAGTGGTGAGAAAACCAAAGATTTGTGGGGAAAAGAGCTGAAGTGACACTTCATTTCCCCTGAAACTCGTGAGAATGTGAATATGAACATTGAATATGCCTACACGACTGACTGGGGCAGAGGTTCCGAGAAGATGAAGATCAACCTGAGAGCCCAGGGAATTATTGCCAGTGCCAGCTAAGCTGGTACCTTGCATTGTTTTTTATTGGAAACTCTAGTTTTCACCTGCTAGAAAGAGGTAAACAGGAAAAAAAAAATATCCATTCCAGTACAAGGCTCACTCTTATACTCAAATGACTGTCTCAAAATTGAGCCAATGAAATAGTGGTACCTTGCTTGTAGTTTATTGAAACCTCATGCCAGGCAAAGGCTCTCTGTATGTTTGCTTTAATTATCATGTTCCTAAAGAGGATAACAGTTTATGCAGGTTTACTACAATGCCTGACTACTGTCTCTTCCCTGTGCCTCAGGTAATTGAACTTTGTATTCCCCACAGAAAAGGGGAAATAACCTTAGAGACTTCTGCTTCAAAACACATTGAGATCTACTGGTGAAACAGCAGCAGAAAAATATTGTCATTTCCATATGCTGGGATATTTTTCCCCCGAGCTCTCAGACATTCAGCATCACAGTTGCGTTTTCCTGCTTAGAACAGGCCAACCATTTTCTCTTTAATACTGGCTGACTTCAGTGCCCAAGTGTAAAGGGGGCTGTAAGTCATAGACATCGCTACTTGCTTTTAAATGATTTTTCACCCAAGAACATTATGCTGGTTTCTGCACTGCCTTGGTGTAAGTCCTTCCTGGCACTATCTCTGCACCTCACCCATCCAGTTCAACAGGTATATTTTCATGCCCTCTAGCAACAGATACTTTCTGGAGGAGTTAGTGTCTGCCAAATGTGGTTTAATACTAATTAATGAAGGCTCCTTGCCATTTTCTCCTCCAACTCAAAATGACAGCACACCAATCACATATTGTTTTCAGCGGCACATCATCTGACTGAGATCAGAACATCCCACTGGGATCCAACTGCATGGCCCTTTGCTGCAGCACAAACAGAATTCAGCTGCCTGCTTCTCAGACAGGTGTGACATTTCAGGACCCACCTGGCATTGACTTAAACCCCTGTTAGTGTGTTTTGCAGCAGAGAGCATGGCTAGTTTGTGTAGTGATGGAAAATCAGCATCTCTTTTGGGGAAAATTAGGACAGTTTTGAAGAGGCAGACGTTGCCCAGGATGTGTCTACTCAACACAGGAAGAAATGTCTAGGAAGCACCACTGTAAGAATCAGGAGGCTGGTCTGCTGGGTGGCTTGGGTGGCTTGTGGGATGGACTGAGAACAGGGATGTAGTGCTCTCCCTTGCAGGAGGCCAGCATCTTGATAACAGTGGAAGGAAGACTTTTGTTTTTGTGAGGAGAACTACTCAGGGTGCCCAGGTCTTCACCAAAATAACAGGATGAAATCACAAATTTTATCTGAGATATTTAAACCTGGTGGTACCAGATCTCATATTACTCATGGCAAACTCCACCTCCTCCTCCCCCTGGGTACTACTGACATTGTGAAATCTTTTGCTCACCAGAATTCTTTCCACATAATATTTTCTGTGTCAGCAGAAAAGTCTGATCTATTCTGGGAGGCTAGCACCATCCTTCTAGAGCTTTCAGCTAAAAGTATGATGATTTGCAAGAAACCAACAGTTAAAACTGATCAATTAACCATAAAAGTTTTCTATCTATGACAAAGAATATTCAAAAAAAAATCACAGTCAGCTACTAACTAGAGCTGTCTAGCTTGTCTAGCTTTGTTTGTCCTATATCCCTCTGTCTTTCTCCACCCATGGCTTTAAAGATTACCTCTCTTTCTCTCAGAGCTTTCTCAAAGTATTAATGAGCTATCCAATCCAAATTTGTATTAAATCTCTGTAAATGTTCAGTTGTTCAGATATAGGGCTTGGGTTATATTCATATATCAAAATTGCCAGATCATTAGTTCTGGATGTATTGGGATAGCAAGTGAGTTACAAACTCATTCGTACATTTGCCATGACGGATTTTCTCTAATTGCCTTTTTCTGAATTCTGATGGTTGTGAGGACTTTATATATATCAATCTATTGACCACCAAGAGAGACTAGACTCTATGAAGAGAAAGACCAGGGATGTTCAGAGTTAAAGAATATTTCTGTTCCAAGTGGACAAACACGTAATGCTACCTGCAAGTCTTGCTGATAAGAATGTGCAGACACTTGGGTTAGTGCTGGAGCCAGGAACGTTACACCAGATCTGATGGGGAGTGAGGGTGCACCGCTGCGGCTGCTCTGCCTTCAGCATTCAGGAGCACCCCAGCCACACGGTGCAGCTCAGCAGCTTCCCAGCATAACCACTTGTGATCCCCTGAGGGTTTTTTCTGTGCTGTGGAATTACACTGCTCCACCTTTTCAAAAAGCAAGAGTTCTCCATTAAAAGAAAAATCTCTACAGCATGATCCTGCAGATCTGTTCTGTCTTCACAGGAATATCCACAGCAGCTTAGGAATTCCTACTAACTTTCATTTTTGCTTGGGCCAAATCATCTACAAACACAAGGACAATGACAACAAAGGCTTGCTGTTTCTGAGGTTCCTGGTGGCCAGGATGAGTGACAGGTGGCAGCACACTGTCCCCTGTTCCTGCCTTCAGGGATAGCTGAAAAGACAGTAGTCAGGGGTATCTGCTTCATCCATAAGAGGAACGGGGACATCCACCAGTACCACAGCTCCATGGTGTTTCAGCTGAAGGTCCCAGCACGGGGAAACAGAGAGTCAGTGGAAAGGGATATTCCTGGCTTCCCCACACTCCCTTTTCCCTGCTCATTCCTTCCCGTACTGAATCCTCCCCAGCCTTATCACATTCCCTCCATTCCTCTCATTGCCCTCTGAGCTTGCGGTGAGCCTGTGCTGCTGCCATGCACTGGCCTCCAGCTCCCCTTGCTCAGACCTGTGCCATGGGGTTCCTGGCCATTGCAGTGAGAGGAGTGGGGAAACCCTCACCTCCCACTCATTGTCTTCTGCCAGAGCTCTAAAAAATATGTATTCACTCCCTGTCCACCTCTGCTCTGCACAGCACCACATAAAAACCCCTTCTTCTTGAAGCTATTTACAATTACTCCGTTTCCACAAAATCTCCTCCATTTATTCCTCACTGAAGCACTCTTATCTTATCTTGCAAACCTGACTTGACATCAGGCAGTTTGGTGTTTATATGAAAAAAGGGTTTGGCTTTTAAAACAGTTCAGCAGCCACAAACAGAGCTAGGTCTTCAGAACGGCTTAGTCTGCATTTTTGGGCACTAAAATGAGAAGCCAGCTCATCCAAGAGGGCTCTTTATAACAGTGTACTTTGAAAACATTACTTTAAATATCCATGAAACAGTCAGATGTGGAGCCTTTGCTGAAAAGTCAGACTCTAGCTTGGTGCCTCCCTGTCAGCCAAGCTCACCTGAAATCTGCTCTGCAGCCCTTTACAGCTCTTCTGAGCCTTTCCCTGGTTTCCTGCTACCTCCTCCTCACCCTGCACATCATAGGTTATTAGGGCAAGGGTAAGGCTCGCTCCTGCTGATTTTGACAGACTGGAACTTGATTGATTCAGTTTGCAAACTTGGGACAATACTTTGTTGTGTCTTTGCCTGTTCCTTTACATTAAAACTATCTTGGGAGCAAGCAAATTGTGCTACCAGACTTCAAATCACCATGTTTCAAAGTTGGGTCATCTGGAGGTCAGTATTCTCTTTTTTTTTTTTNCAGAATGACTGGTCTAGTATTCTCTTTTTTTTTTTTTTTTTTTTTAAGAGCACTCCCAAGAAGTCTGTGAAAGGTACTAAAAAAAGCTCTCTTTACAGAAATCCGCCAAAAATACATATGCCTATTATTTTTACTTGGCATGGAAACTTGTGTGTCAGTTCAATTGTATTGGCTTTCAAAGAAGAATAGTTGTGCAGTGACTGTTCTGGTGTGCAGCAGTTTGGTGACATCTGTCCTCCATCCCATGAGTCGCGGAGCACTGCAGAGTCATGAAATGATCTGTCACAAGCCTCCTGTTATTTCAGGTTACAGAAATCTCTCCCAAGCACTGTATATAGACTACGGATTCATCATGAGCCAACCTGGAAACTTCATTCTGAACAGCAGTCTTAAATTAGTAAGGGAAATCTGCAGTAAAACAGCAGACTGTCTCCAGTCATCCCACACTAAACAAGCATGCAAATAGAAGCAGAATTTTATAGATAAAAGCACAAATAGCACTGCTAAGATAAAAATCACAAAGGTCCCAACCCCTCAAAGTCCTTTGTAATTTTTTACGGTGGGCTTAGATCAGATTTGAACAGAGGGAATATGAATATATCACTGGCATTTCCCATCTGGACCTAGAAGACCCCTGCTTTGGGGCTGGTTTGGAAGGGAAAAAAATGTCTCTTCATTATGAACTTGCTTTTGTTACTCTGGGCAGCCATGGTCACTTGCTGCTCATAGAAACAGTTTAATACAGACTCACAGCTAAATGTCAGGCAGCTTTACAAAAGGGAAACAGTTTACTTCCTTTCTTTCAGGTAGGGAGATGAAAAGCACAGAGCACTGAACCACTGAACCTCTGCTGGGGAGGCAGAGCACCTTAGTGCTGGTGCCAAATCTGAGTTCCTGTGCCCATTCCACCACATGGAGAGGTACCAGATGTGGGGCCACACAGCAGCAGTCACCTGGTGCTGCACACCATCATGTACACAGACTGTGGTGTCAGATCCACTGTCATGTCACCAACTTCAGTTCACAAACATTGGAGGCACAGATATCCTCCGGGATGTCCAGAGGAAATACACACCCAAGAACTGGATATCAGAGTTGTACACAAATGAAAGAGCATTGATTTGGCTTCAGTGAGAGATTTTTTAAATAACAGGTTTGCAGAAACACATGCTATTTGTAAAGTACGTCCTGGGGTCATCCAGATGGGTCCTTGACTGCTGAACACTATCTGCTCACCAAGGACAGTTGTTTTCACATTTTTCAGCCTGGAAAACCCCTGTATACTTTACCAGGGGAGGTCAGGTCTCATACAGTGTATTTAAATCTGCTAACAGTCAGCCTGCTTTCCTCAGATACTTGTCCCTAGTACTGGAGCAGCAAGAGCCACAGGAATTAACCACCACCACTGCTCTAGGCCAAGTTTATAGGATCTTTTTTAGTGAGATCCCATGTGGCAACTCTTAGTGCTCCTGTTGAATCCTGGGACAAGCAAGCTCCATCATTTCACTGAATGGGGGAAATCCAGGCTCACATACTGTTCCAATTTTTTTTTAGAGGGTGTACAACAATGTATACCCCCTCCGAGCAGGAAACAATAAATTTTGTAATCAAACTGTGAAAGCACAATTATGAGTACAATTAAGGTGAAATACAGTTCTATTGAAATTGGTGGGAGTTTTATTATTAACTAAAGTTTCACCTCTGTGTTCCAGGTGAATAGTTATCCTGTTCAAGCAAAGAAGACATTATTTAATCAAAAAATATTTATAATGCAGCATTACTATCATATTCAAACATTCAGGACATGTTTACTTTAATCAGTTCTAATTAAATTCTTATACAAGAAAAATATTTAGTTCTACTGATGACTGCACATATATTTAGGGGAAAAGCAATGCAAATTGGCCAGGATCTCACTAGCTGCTATTAGTACTGCTTTAAACTCTGGTGATGTTTTAGCAAGTCACATCTAACTCTTCTGTTGTATTGCACTGAAACAGATTGCTCTAAAATAAGAGCAAGCACTTCCAAACGAAAGCCCTAGCAGCGTTTACAGTGATGCAGCATTTGCAACAAAGTGAATGAAGTAGAGATCACCAAACCCTCAGCCCCGTTAATTGCATGGTTTACAAAGCACTTTCAACAGCTACTGGGATTTTCCAGGAGTTAAAAGCAAAGAAACAAAGAAGCTGAGGGATGCTCTGGATACTCTCACTCTCCATCTCTGGGCCAGGATACAGTGTTGGCATGTGCCTGGCAGACCCCGCCCAGCCTGGCTGCTTCCCAGCAACAGACCAAGTGAGGATGGAGGGTGGTACCTATTTCTCTGCACCGGGCAGAGTCATGATGGGGAGAGGAAAACAGAGCAAGCCCAGGCCTGGCTGGAGCTTTGCAGGGCTGCAGACACCTCAGAGAGTGAAAAGGAAGGCCTGGGTCAACAACAGCACTCTTCTGAGTTCCTTCTCATCACCTTTCCACACAATTTCATGGTGGGAAACTCCTTGACCCTTCCCTCATGCCTTCTATCTTTTCTGTCATGGTCGCCTGCATTCCCCTAGTTTTACAAGTCTCTTCATGACAAAGCAGAACATGAAAGTATCCCACCCTTCCAGAGTGACCCTGATCATGATATGTCCTTTGTCAGGACCACAGAGGCAACACCCCAACAATCCCAGGACACCAAAGTCCCAGCAGAAAAGTAAGGCATCTCTCCTCCAGACCCAGCTCAGCTTCTTTCCCTCCTTCCTTGGGGTTTGCCACTGCTCCTCAAGCACCTCTGCCACTTTTCCTGCTCCTCACCAGCTCTTCAGCATCACTGCCCTCTCCTCCTCCACTCACACTTGACTGCCCCACCAGTGTATGGCTCCAAGGTGCCCACCACTGCTCTGCTGCCCATCCCACGCTGAACCGGGCACCTTTTTCTCTTGACTGAGACCTGGTGCCTACTGACACAGACACCTGATCTGAAAGCACTTGTGGAGGGGGTGCAGGTGTTCTGGGGTGAGGAACTGCTAATGGGCATCCTTCTGTGCCTGCATGCCCCTGTCCAGCCTGCAGCATCACAGGAAGAAAACAGAGGGTTTGGGTTGTGCCATAACCCAGAAAGCAGCCATCACAACACAGTACACACAGCTCAGCCTGCCTTTGGAAGGTAGTGACAAGGTATGCCAGCTTGTCCCTTGGCTGAGAAAGGTGTGGACCCTGAGGGCAAATGGTCCCCAGGAAAGTGAAGGGAACTGTCCTGTCTCTGTAGGCCTAGAGAGCAGTGACCAAGTTTAAGCATTTGTAACAGCTTTTGAAATCGGTGGTCCCTTCAGCCCAACTCAGTGAGCACAAAGGTGCTTCCATTGTGCACCAGAGAAAGCAATGTGCCTAGCAAGCCACTGGCCCTGACTTTCCAGGGCAGAGTTCTGGGCAGCTGCAGTCCACGTGGTTCACTAGGGCTCCTTTCACAGCAGGATGGAGGGGGGACCACATACCTGTTACAGGATCCAAACACACCAGGCATTTGAGCCTTCTCTTCTCTAAAGACACTGGTGGACACACCAACAAGTAGAACTGGTGCTGAGCTAGGTGGCAGCTTTTTCTCCTGCTCTGTGTTTGGGGAATTGCTTAGGGCAACAGCATCCATGACAGAGGCAGAGAAGACACAGAGGGATTTTACTTGTACAGACAGGGTTTGCTCTCTTTGAGTATTAAGTGTAAGTGTTAATTAAGTATATCAGATGCCCTGAAGGAAGAGCAAAAGCTGAAATGTATTTAGACTAAAACAAGTGTTTGGAGCAAGACACAAGATTTGCAAGGGTTAACACATTATCTCTAACAGAGTCAAGAGCTGCTCACTACCCCAACAAGCTATTTTTTGCACCATAAGTGCACTGCAGTAAAATAACTTCCTCTTATGTGACCCCAAACCTTCACCTGGACAAGCTGTACACATGCAGGCCACTGCCAAGTTAGCAAGAGAACCATTTCACAGGAAGCTGGAGTCTTCTGGAAACTTCCGTTTACAAGAATGCAAATGTCATGCAATTCCTCTTTGAACCCACACCTCTTTTTTTTTCCCCCTTGACCTGTCCCTCCTGCAAGGGGCTGCTGGCTGAGGCAGCACAGGCTCCCCCAGGCCGTTCCCACCATCCCACTGCTTGGCACAGGGCTCTGCAAGGCACCAGCCCCATGGCACCACGGTCCCCCCAGTGACAGCCTCATGAAGAAGGTGCTGAGGGTCCTCACTTAAATGACATCAACACAGCACTGCTGGCATGGCTGGTTGGGCAAAAGTAGCTAAAACCTAAGAAAGAGAAAAACCCCTTACAGTCGCCCACTGGGGACAGGTCCAAGCCAACCCTGATGGATGCTGCACAGAACATATCCTCCCTGTTCTTTCTCTGCTGCTGGGGAGTAGCCACATAACACGACATTAAATTCACCCTGTTTTGCAAACTGTCACACAGATCCAATGTCCCTCTGCCAACTACATCCCAAAACCTTGCTTGTACCAGAATGAAAGAAAACATATTTAAGTCAAGAAGGTGATTGCATTGCACAGGGTCCTTTTGTGCCACACTGCAGGTGTACAAAACAAACCAGGAGGTAATCAAGTAACCCATCCAGATCCAGCCTTTAACTAAGGGGTCAGGGAATGGGATGGGAAACAAGGTCGAATATATATGTATGATGAAAGGTTGACAGTTATTTCATTGTGTGCTTCAGTGTGAAAACCACAGTGACAATGATACTGGAATGTGTTTTTTGTCACCATGAATACTTCATGCTAGGTGGAGAGGCCTTTTACATGCATGAGAAATCCTGTGCTTTGGGGCCTGCACAACTTAAAGAAGACGTGTCCTGAACTACTTATAAAAATCCTGTTCTCCCAGACAAGCTGTGGCAGAAAGAGATGAAGTTATTTGCACGTGGGATGTGCCTAAAGCCAAACAGCAGAGGAACACCTCTCCCAGCCAGGAGAGCTCACCCATGCAGAGCTGCACCTGCTCAGGGATCTGTCCTGCTATTGCATAATTTGGGTCCTGGGGAGTGTTTTGAAATAAGGCTCACATTTGACAGGCATCCTCTTTTGCAACTGCAGAGCATCTCATTGGACACTGAAGCAAACATTTTAATGGAAGATTTGGAATTGCACCGTAGGAACTGGGGCATGAGGGAACAACACAATGGCCCGAACAACACAACAGTTTTAGGAGTCACCACTAAATGTATCTCTCTTGCTTTCCAGGCACCTAACTTGGGAATTGCACTACAAACTGATCTTGCCCAGCCCCATCACCCACCCTCCTCGGTGTGAGCAGCTCTCTGTGAGCTGATGCCTGACTTCTCCACAGTAAGGAAGTGCCTTTTGCTCAGAAGATGCTTCCCACAAGCCCCAAGTTGACAGAGATGACAAGAAACATAGGATGCAGCTGTATGCCCAAGGGATCCAGAGACAACCCTTTTCCACACTTGTGGATGTCTTTGGGTGGAGAGTTTTCTTATGACTGAGGAAATTGATGCATCCATCAGAAGTGAAGCTAATGCTGACTAAGAGGTTTTTCCTCTTCCTGTTATATCCTCTGCAGCTCAAGAGGGAATTTCCTGCCCAGTTAAGATATGGAGAACCCATCCCACACTCTCAGCACATGGGTGAATGGGAAGGAGACCCAGCACAAGAACTGGCAGCTGGAGGGAAAGGGCAGATGTATTGTGGGCCAAAAACCACAGGACACCTGGTAATGTGGCCCCAGTCCCCAGACCAGACTGTCCCAGGTCCATTTCCCCACCTGGCTGGTTCCTCCTCATCCCTGTGCTCTGCCCCAGCACAGCAATGGTACAGCTTAGCCCCAGCACCCCACGCTCCCCTCACTAACAAGTTGGACTTTAAGGAAAAGGAGTCAATCTTCCTCAAAACTCCCAATTAAATGGTGAGATCTGGCAATACTCTCTCTGCTAGACAAGAGATGAAGCTGCAGGATAGAGGCATCTTTCCTTTCTTGTTGTACTACAGCAGCAACTGGGTTCAGTGTACACAGGGAATATGACCTTTCCCGTGTCAAGGGTGTTCGCAAGGTTTAGACAAAAGCACATTAATAATCAGTTTCCCTTTTCTGCACTTTTTTCAAGCTTCGTCACCAAACCTTAGCATTGCTTTCATTTCTTCCTTGTGGGCTGTTTTTGCTGAGGGCTGGAATTGGTGGTGTCCACCCTTTGGAAGGTTTCACTGCTGTTCATAATACAAGCACAAAATGGCAAATCTCCCTGCATTTACACAGGCATGAAAGTCCTAAGCATACTGATGCTTTTTCCTGATTCAGTGCTAAGTTATTCAAGTGTAAAACATCTTGATGCTAATATAGCAAATAAACCTGAGTTGAAAAAATACATAAAACACAGTTATGCTACTAAAACTTTTCAAGTGTAGACAAAAATAAGCACATACAACAACTAACAACAGCTTTCTGGACCCCTCTAGACTCTGAATATTGTCATATGTTGTGTCAACAAAGGTCATTTCCAATTTAATTATCAGTTTCACACACACAAACACACCCTCTTGTGAGAGTACCTAGAGCATTAAAATCTTGTGCTCATTGCCAGCCATTTTCATTCCATGTTTGCCCTAGCCTAGGGCTAGAGTACTTGTCTTGTACACATTCCAGGGGATATTTTATTCTTGTTCAAAAGCTTGCTGTCGGTGGGTTCTTTTATTTATTATATTTGGTAACGCAGTCATTTCTGTTGGCCTCAAGCATTTGTTGTACACAAGGGGGTAAACCGAGCTTAGAAACAGCCAGCTTGAGACTCTTTAGAAACCTAGGTTTCTGACAGCATCAAACACTGCTTACTATGACTTAGATACTTTCCAGAGCATTTTGGGTTGCAGCTATTTACAGACATCAGCATTGTAGCTTTTTTCCTTCTCCAAACTAGTTATTAAACAAAACCCCTCCGGGTAGTATAGAAGTGTGCTCAGCAGTGCACAAAACAATAGAGCTTAATGACAGAAAGAAAGGAGAGTGCAGTGGTATATGGGCAGCAGAGCTGAAAGTGAGAGGCTAATACTTTGTCCCCAGAATTCCTTTGGCTGTGCTACTGAATTCATGCTAAGGCATCTCTAACTACTCTTCTGCTGCTCTAATAATTTAAGCGTGCCCACTGCAGCTGGGAGCTGAGCGGGGAGCCCGAGCTGGTTGCGTGGGCAGGGCAGAGCAGTACATCACACGCGAGCACACAGCACTGCACACCTCCCTGGCCTGGGACTATCTCTGCGCAGGAAACAGCGATCCCCTTCCCCAAGGGAACTTAGAGCTTTCCTTCTCAGCAGCCCAAAGAGTGTGAAAACCTGGTTCTGCCCACACAACAAACCATACTCTTTGGTTTCCCAGAAAAACAGGAGCAGGCACTGGGTGTACAGTGAGTGCCTGGAGTGTTTCAACTAAATCAGACGCAGCCCACAAAAACTCTATCCCACTGCAGTGGGAGGCAAGGGGGGGAGCAGTAAAATCCTCCCAGCCTGGGGAGAAAGGATGTCTTTTGTTAGATGGTACAAATTTGGAAGCAATTAATAACTAAACACAAGACCAATGTGGTGGGAAAAGGGACCACTTAGACACCCTGTCTTTAAATTGTGGCTGGTGCCAATCAGCAAACTCCAGTGACGGCTACAGCAAAAAGTCAATTCACTTCAGTTGACACTTGGCCTGAAGTGTGTGTTGCAGAGGCCCAGGAGGGTCAGCACCTGCAGAGCAATGGGGCAACTGGACTGATCTCTGACGGCTCCCCTCTTGCCTCGCTTGCTCACAGCATTTGTAGCACCACTGGCTCTGTGATCTCCTTGGGGCCACTGATCCTATGGACAGCTGAAGTCCACAGAATGAGGCCGGTTTAACCGGTGGAGCAGCACATTTTCTCCTGAGAGTGCTCGTGTCAGCAGAAGTCTGGATGGGAGAGCAGTGCAGGGACTGGTGCACTCTTGGCAAGCAGAGACCCTATATAGGCTATGGGACTGCTTGTTGTAGGGAACTTGTACTCCTTAAACCTAGCCTAGGAGTAATTTCCCACGTTTTCCAAGACAACACTTCAGTGTGCTCAACCATGCCCAGAGCATCCCAGAACTCCTCATGCCTGGCTTGCATGTTTGGAGTTCATTTCAGTAGGGTGACACTGCAAACCTGCCCATGAGAGCTTGCACCCAGGATAGTCCTGACACTTCTTTTTCTCACCCTTCTTACCCATAGCCCGCAGCCCCAGCAACGACCAAGGCAGTTTTGCATTGTGAACACATAACATGCAATTTAAATAAAGAACGAGAGAAAAGCTGAAAAGAAAAAAAAAACAAACCGAACCAACAAACCCACTCTACTCTTCTACTCTCTCTCCTCCCTACCCTAAACATTCCAGCCTTCCCTGCCACTAGAGAGGGGAGTTGTTTATTGACATTATGCAAGTACTGAAATATTTTTCTTTTTCTTCTCTCCTGTCCTTTTTTTCCTCTCTCCCCCTCTCTCCTCCGGGGGTTGCAAAGGTAGTTCAAACCCCTCCAGTCATCCCGGCTTATCAGCCACAGGAGATACATTCCTCTGGGCTGCTCCCTTTATAAGTCACTGCTGGCCGTGCGCCCGCCCGCCGCTCCGCAGCCTCCGCGCCGGCAGCGCTGCCCGCTCCGCGCTGCCCCCGCCATGCCCTAGCCCGGGCCCCGGGCCCGCTCGCCCGCCGGGGACGCGCAGCAGCTCGGGGAGGGTCGGCAGCGATGGCACCCCCGTCCCTGTGCCCCGCCCGCCCCTGAGGGCGGCTGCTGCTGTCGGGATGTTCAGCTGGCATCGGAGCTTCACCCTGGAAGCGCCCTGGAGGAAAGGTGAGTCCGCCGCCCCCCCGGAGCCAGCCGGCGGCTGCCAACACCTCCCCAGACCCGCTCCTCCGCCACCCCCTTCCTTCCCCTCAGCGGCCGCGCAGACGGTACTTAGGACAAGCCCATCCCGGCCCGCCCCGCTGCCGGGCCCCGCGCCGCTGCCACCCGGCCCCATGCTGCGCTCGCTGCTCTCCGGCTGCCTCTGTCCCCTCGCAGGTAAGGCTGCCGGACGCGCGTCCCCTCGCTTCAGCCTCCGGCCCGCCGCTGCTGCCCCGGGGGGGACAAAGATCGCGCTTTAGGAACCGGTGTGGTTTCCTCTTAAAATGGTCTTATTTCGTCTCGGTAAGCGTGGCAAAGCTTGGGAGAGAGGAGCCGGGGAGGCGAGAGCGCTGCGGCTCCGAGCGATCCGCGCTGCCCGGGGACCGGCACCCATCGGAGCGGCTGCTCCCGGCACCGCACGGGTCCGGCACGGCCGTGGGACGGGTCGGGGCTGCCCTCCGCCCGTCCCGGCGCGGGCAATGGACATCGGATCACTTGCTAGCATGGTGCATCCCCATCCAACAGGGATTGTCGCGGGGTCGAAGTGTTTTATTTGCTCCCTCCTGTGCAGATGAGGTGACCCTGACAAGGAAGGCAGCTATGGTCCTGCAGCTGATCATCTGTAATTTTTTAAGTCTGTTGTGCAAACAAATCGTGTGGTCTCAGTGTGCCTTTTTCAGGCATAATGGGGCCACTATATTTTATTCCTTAGCCAGAGCTGGAAGCTTTGAGATTACAAGCCCCAGGTAGCAGAATTCTCTTAGTATCCGTGTGTACCCCTCAGCTTGGCTTGTGGCAGCTGTAAACGAGATCGGCAGGTTCTGCCTCATTAGCATCACTGCACTGGGCTGATTTGCATGGCAGGGAGGTGGCTACAGACAGGGTTTGTCCGAGTGTAAATGTAGTGTGCAGTGCAACAGCAGGATGGTAAAGATGTTGCAAAACCGTGTTTGGGGTGGTTTATGCCTCCTGGAGTCCTGACTTCCCATCTCTATGCCAAACTCCTGCTTCCTTGGGTTGCGGCAGCAATTTTTTCCCATAGAGTCATCAGAGCTGCCACATTCTTGAGCATTCACTCAGGTACTCACTTTTTGGATTGTGCTTCCCAGTTATCCTGGTCTGGGGCAGCTACTGAGAGCTCAGTGTGATCTGGAGCCTCTCTGAGGTGCCCTAGCCAGTACCTGCTGGGTGCTGTTGCCAGCAAGGCTGCTGAAGTACATTGCTCTGCCTGGGTTCAGTGTGGAAAGTCCTACCCAGTGGCAAAGGGCTCTAGAGCAGTGCTGCTGTGAGATCATGCCAGCATCCCTGTAAGATGTGGAGGGTGTTTGAAGAGTGTTTTACAGTATGGTGGAAACCACTCCTTCTTTCCCTGGATGAAATTTGACCATGAATTTGTTTCCTCCGAGATACATAGTGCAAACCTGATAGCAGGGTTAGGAGGGGAAAGAAAGCTTGTTGGAAGTGTCCCTCACCACCCAGACACAGCAGTATTGATGGAGGGGTAGGTGAAAGCTTTGTGGGGAAACAGAGTTATCATACAGAACACCAAGGGATCAAAAAGAGGTTCAGCTAGAATTTCTGCAAATAAGAAACAGCAACAGCACTCTCTAATCACCTCAGCTACACAAAGGTACCAAATATTATATGTGTTCTGGTTTGGACCCCATCTCTATTCAGAAAGAGCATTCTTGGCTCTTTCTTTCAGTCTTCCTGGCAGGAACTTACAAACTGCACCTCCAACTGCAACATAAGATCAAGAATATAAACCAAAAAAAAGTTTTGTTCAAGGGGCAGCTCAGTAACAGGGATTTAGGCTGGATCTTGCCTCCCTGAGAGGGCTGTTAGAGCAGAAGTATCAGGGTGACAAGGACCTCCTGTACCTGCAAGTTCAGTTTACTGCAGCTACAGAAACACTGCATCACCACCACCTTCTCCTCATTTCACCAAGGGCACTGTGTGGCCCCAGCAAGTGCAACAAACCCAAAAACCATCACTGTTCTCATGGCGACCATAAAAGATTTCAGACAAGAGTATGGTTACACCTGTTCAGTGCTACCTTGTTTGAGCAGAAGCAACTCTCTGGGGTTTTGCCAAGGGACAGCAATGACTGCACATGAAAAATGGGTTAACAGTGACCTTTCCAATACAATTCATGAGTTCCTTTGGCTTCAGTTGAAGCACTAGCGTCTAAATGGCCTTGGTCTTTGGGGCTATTGAACAGTTGTTTATCTAAGCTTATTATAGGCAATAAAACCTGAATTACTACATACCTGTCATCCCTGGGGGGCACCTTCCATCCTTGCAAAGGGCCTCTTGTCTCCTAGTTAATTTCTGGCTGAATAATCCTCTGTGATATGAGGCAGCCTGCAGATCAGATGTACAAGGAAAAGATCGAAATTAGACAGTTTTTGCCAATGTGTGATATATTTGTTCCCATTGTTTTCATTTTCTGCTCAGACACATCAGTAAGCTGTTTGCTAAATAATATTTTGCTGTTATACAGGGCTGCTCATGAAAGTTTCCTTTAAGGTTTTGAACCATTCTCCTGAAGGAACACAGGGGAATTTCCAAGGAGAAGGATTTGCAGGTCTTTAGTGACAGCTGTCATCTCCCTGACAAATATCTCACAAATAAGCAGCGTATGTGATTGTAGGAGCTGAACCTCTCTGCCCCTGCCCCAGTACTGGTTACACTGCAGAGTAGGGAGGACTTGGGCACTGATCCTTGTGCACTGAAATTATCCTTGGCCTGGTTTTCCCACCGGGCTATATATACAAAGAAATAAGTTGCAGGGTAAGTGCAGAAATGAGTGGGAGCAGCGCTTTAGCTGGTGCTACGCATAGGGTCAGGTGTTGGTCTAAAAACTGGTGACTGTCAGCCTACACAAGTAACTGATAAACCAGCTGGTCTGTGGGGACCTGCTGTGCCCCGGACTTTCTGCCAGAGGTCACTAATCTATCAGACCTGTCGCTTGGTTTCAAAAACTTCACAGGTCACTTGGAATGAATAGGAGCAAGCTGTAAAAGTGTCAAGTGGCCTCTCTACTTGGAAATCCATTTCCTCTTTAGTTCACCCAACTATATCAATCAGTAAACAATCAATCAATCTCCCTCTCATTCCTCCTCAAATGCTTGAAAAGAGCTGTAATTATCTCCTCTTCTTCTAAAACATAACTACTAAAGCACAGCCCTTGAACCCTGTTATCTTTCTCTCGCCATCTACTTCATAGGGATTTATCGTTACCAGCTGCTGCAGTGGGGACTATAGCATTTCTGGTCACATTATTTTACCAAACTACGATCCGAAAGAACTTCACACACTTAACTAATATTGAGACTAGAGACCACCTTGAAGCCAAAGGAGCTAAGTATTTTGTGCTTCTTGTTCAAGGACTATCTGAAATCTCAGCTTTGTCATAACTATTCCTTTGCATTCAACATTTCAAGCAAATCAAATTGTGTATGTACTCTCATGAAATTCACATGCATTTCACCTCTCCATCTGGATAAACTGAAGTTTTGAGAATTGGGTCTATCCTGCAAATATTGTTACCACATGGGAGCATGTTCCTCTGCAAATGTGAATTTTTCAGTCACAACTCCAATTAAAAAACAAACAACAAGCAAACCAAACAAAACAAAACAACAAACCCCCACCTTTCCTATGGCAGTGATTTTCAAGCCTTCACAAGTTTCTGCTGTTGTAGATAGAAGTTGTAACTGGTGCACCGAAGACACCAGACCCTTTGATAAGCTCTCCTTATAAATTTTTACGCTCGTGATTGTCCTGATAGTTTAGGAAAAAGCTTGCTCAGATTTGGCAGCCCAAGATCCAGCAGCACACTCAACATGCTTTGCTTGAAAGGCATTGGGAATGCAGATTGCAGACTTTTGGTGCCAAGCAGCACCTCTGCCATTGCCAGGACTGGGATAAACAGTCCAGTAAAACACCAGGTAGAGGGGAGATCTCCACCCCGTGGAAATCCATGGCAAAGCTGTGTGGAGATAGATTTTCCTCACAGGGGGGCAATTGTTAGTGTTATTAA